>OMKY01143892.1:0-15288 GCA_900302395.1 Bregmaceros cantori
ATATATATATACACAGAACACACACACACACACACACACACACATATATATATACATATATATATATATATATATATATATATATATATATATATATATATATATATATATATATATATAAATGATATATTATGTACATCACTAACACTGTATTCCTATCCAGACAACCATTTCTTTGACTGATAAAAGTTTCAGACTTCTAGATCACGCAGAAGATTATATAACAGACCGTAGAACACCACCCGCCCTGAAGATAGAGTCATCATCACGCAGATCCCACCACGTCTCCTGCCATCCCTGATCTGTGAATCACCACCACGTGTTCAAATGAAATTTCAATGTGTGATCGACAAACCCACAGCTGCAGCCCACAGACACGCACACAAACAACATCATTAGATGAGATGAGATCAGATAAAACTTTAATGTCCCCCGCAAGGAGAATTTCCATTTTAAACAGAGTGCTGCATACTCCAAGAGAAAAACTTTGGGGACAAAGAACATCATCACATTGTTGTGCAGAAAGTAATAATAATAATAATAATAATACGTTTTATTTGGTAGCGCATTTCAAGACACTCAGGGGCACTTTACAAATAAAAGGAAGAGGAGGGAAACAGTAAGAATAAAAATACAAAATAGAAATACAATAAAAATGGCAAATAAAAACAACCAAGCAACTATAAAGCAAATACTGTCCTGAAGAGGTGGGTTTTGAGGGGGTAGTGATCCATGCATCACTGTATTGTTGCTAATCATGTTTTCTCAACAAGTCAGTTTGCCAAATACACATTGGATAATTCCCCAATTCATCAAGTCATCTTACCAGGTTTTTCAATGATCAGACTCTGTATGTACAGAAGGTGTAAAGGGTCGATGATAATTCTGCACGTTGAGTTGACCACACCTTTTTAAAAGGATATTTATAAAGAGTAGTTGTTAGTACTCCCAACAACTGAAACCGGGGCTTACACATAGTTTTGTTGCCGAATACACATTGGATCATTTCCCAGTTCGTCAAAAGTCATCTTACCAGGTTCTCCAATGATCATCGTCCCTCCACAGCACCAACATGAGAGACTCACTTCTCCTTTTCTGCTGCTTCCAACGTCTTCAGGTTCAACTGCTTTTTGGTGTTGGCAAATCATATCACCCGGCACATAGTACATTCATACAATAATAATAGCATGTGCACGCCTGTACTCTGCTCCGCAGACAACAAGATCAACAAGATTATTATCAGTACTATTTACCATTAATAAATAATTCACTGCCTACACTTGGAAATACGGATACTTCATAGTTATGTGGTCTTGTTCAAGAGGTGAGATCGATATTAGGCATGAGTGAGGCCGCGTCCCAAATGCAAGATTGGCCCTTGGCTAGGCCCTTGGGAACGCGTTTTCTCGTAAAGATTGATTGTCCCAATCGATTTGTCAAGGGCTATGGAGAAAACTCCCATTGAAATGCCCTCGGGACCAAGGGAGGTTCGGACGTCCCTTGAGCACTCGGTTTGAAAACATGGCGGAACTTTGGAAAAATTAATGGAACTTCAGACGAGAAAATAACTTCAAATCAACCTGTGGGATGTCTATCGTGGGATCGCTTTGATCAAATCACTTCAGTGCTGCCGGCAGCGCTGCCCGGGCCCGGGTTTTCCAACTGGCAGCGTAGCTCGAGCCGGTTGCTCGGAGTTAACTTCTAAATAGTGAGCAGAGGAGGGAAGGACCTCATCTCATGGCATAGAATGTGTAAAGTGTCGATGGGAATTCTTCCTGCCGAGTTGACCACACCTTTTTTGAAGGTTATTTATAAAGAGTAGTTGTTAGTACCCTCAACAACTTTCCACACTGCTTTTACTTGCCTAGATGAGCCTGGATTTTGGACTCTAAATTTGCACAAAAACTGACTGGAAATAGGTTTACAACATTTACACAGGACATTGGGTGGGTATTTCACCCATGGTGAGTTCTACTGGTGATATGGTTGATGGTCAGCAAGTTTTGTGGTGGTGATGTCATAGAGGTCGGTAATGGGGTCAGACAAGGTTTGTGATGTCACAGGTGTTGTGGTGTTTATCCGTGCTGCTGGGGCCCCCCTCCGACACTGCTGATTCAGACAGTCATCGTCCCGTGCATTAACCTTGGGCGGACGCGGAGTTGGAGAGCCAGGGCCTTTACATCGGTGGGGCCTTGGTTTCTTGATCTCTCTCTGGCTCTAGTCGTGAAGCTTGTCGCTTTTGCTGGATGCCCCAATGGAAATCTTAAAATACATCAATTCCTAGTCATGTACATGTACTAAAAAGTAGCATGAGACCGTTGCTGTGGAATAGGTTCTCAGAGGTAGATAGAAATGGTAGTTTGGAATGTGAACGAAAATACAGCTCCGTTCAATAACCTCAAAAAAAGAGTGCATTCATAGTTATACGTCCATCAAGCATAGTTGAACGTCTCATTGATGTTTGCCTAAAATACGAAGGAGTTCACGAACATTCGTTCTTTGGTTCTTTGAACACGTCCGGGTACAACACTGATGGCAGGACTTTTACTGTCTGGAATTCGATTCGCCATCTCCGCATATAAGTGTAATACTCCTTCAATGCAGCACTTTCATCTGTATATGCCACGTGACAAATTGCCAAAGGCCGGAAACTTCTTGGCCAAATGGACGTTGCCGTCGCATGGCTCTGTGTGTTTACTTTCAATGAGCAGAGAGCCCCGAGTCATACTATGCCTTCTCGTCCAGCTCGTTTTTTCTTCTCTCTGTCTGGCGCGCACACGGACACATGTACCCATGCACACACACACAAAACCTGGGCCCTTTTTTCATTCCTCTTCACTCCAGATGGAGCAGGCAGCTTCTGCGACACAATCTTGGCTTTTTCCTCTTGGACTCGTTCCAAATGATGTTGATTTTCCACAGCTCATCTACTGGTTCTTCGGGTTCACACGTTCAGAAATCCATTCCTGGGCTTGTTTTGCAGGGTTCTTAGTGCGCCTCCAATCCACTTACATTTTCTTTTAAACCTCCCCAGGGCGTTGTGACCAGCCCAGCGGTAGAGTATCCGCTTCTGCACTGGGAGACCAGCTGTGCTGTTCGAGTCTTACCAAAAATTGTGTGAATGCGCAAGTTTTCTGGCGAGATTTTGGACATGCAACTGTACATCATTTTTCATCCGTCACTGGCTCTCACCTCTCCTGGGAGGGGCAAGTATGTTGAACTATTGGTCCATAGACATGCACCCTTGTTGCTATCCCAATGTTCCTGAAATATGACATGTAGAGTCACGGCTCCATTATCCTGATTGGCTACAAGCTGTGACCTCATTGGATGTCCCCTCCCATCGGCTATAAATCAGTGATACTTCCTGAATGTGTGTTCAGCCATGTTCTTGCTTCAGCTCATAGCATAGCTTAGCTAGCCGATACCCGGCTAATGTCCAGTAAAGCTTAATAAATGAACCCTCTAGACATGTTCCAGTGTCAAGACTGATCATTTCCTCTACGTGGACACTACACTCAATCAAATGATTTTTTTTTGCATAGACAATGCACATACAAGTTTGCTTTGACTTTTTATTTCCTTTTTTCCCCTTTACTTTATGGGCTCCTGTTGCTTCTGCAAAGAATCCCATAATGAATTTATTTTGCTCTGGTGGCTCTCTCAACCATACACATGGCTTCAAAGATAACTCCTGCCCAGGGAATGAACGAGGTGTTCATTCATCACTTGCGATATCATTAAATTATAGCCCCTTCTTGTCACGCGCAATTGCACATCATTATATATTGTTGCCTCTTCAGCCGTTCAACCCACCTGTGAAACGTAATTCAAATTGATTTAAAAAAAAAAAAAAAAGTGAATACAAATGTTGTTTGACTAAAGCCGCATTAAGGTAATCCACAAGTAAGGCCAATTGGATAATTTTTGGATTGCATTTTAAAAATATTAAACCACCGTAATTCCCCATACAAGAAGCACTCAGAAACCTAAGCCAGAGGGTCATTTATGCTAAAGATACCCCATAAAGATTACCTATCTAGTGACTGCCATCATCTCTGTATGCTAATGTTTTGTTCCTTGAGCCAATATCCACCTCTGGTAAAAACAAATAAAGACATTTTAAAATGTGTTCATTTTAAGTAGAAGACTGTCAGAGTTAGTGAGAGAGTAATGTCCAAAGTTCGTCGTTATTTTTTTCTTTACAGGTGGACCCGGAAGAGGCATTGAAGGGGCCAGAAGGAATGCCGCTCTGAAGAACACAGGCGAAGTGGTTATTCATTAAAACATGTCTTGTGAGAGAAAATATGTTATCATCACGGTTCATTATGTCAATTTTTGATCTGTGTAATGTTGGTGGTGTTGGGTGGTTGAGGAGGGAGCAGTTTTGAGACAGACTTATTGTCTTCCACAAAAGCAACATTCAGTACGTTTGGGGTTCTGAAAATTGCACCACTCTTTCATTTCGTCTCATTTTGGCCCTCCTTACCCATATCATCCTATTACCCAAGAGGCCGCTGGAGGACGATAATTCTCCTGCAACTGTCATACTTTTTTTGTGTAATTTAGTGACTGTTCCATTACTCCGTTCCATTATGCTATCCGTACATTCTGCATCTCACCGTTTCGCGGTGCGTTTTTTTTTTTCTCCGATGCACGACTCCTGCATCTACCACATCCGCTACTTTTGGGGGGACTGCTTCGTCGCAAGTCCCCTGCAAGTTTGCGCAGCATGGCTAATAAGCCTGCATTAAACATACAATCTCAGAGTTTCATGCGTGCCACCTTGGTCTGATGTTGGGGTATACTGTCTGTAACCAATGTGAAATGGTCATATTCTATTTTTTTTTTCTTTTTTCCAGACTCTTGATATTGAGTCAGAGCACCATGGATCTTTCGTAGCCTGGCAAGCCAGAACCAACGAATCTTCCACAAATCGCTTTCAACGGGACGGTCCGGTGGGTCTGGATCAACCAGGCAGACAGATTGTCAGATCAGATTGTCAGATCTGACACGATCCAATCTGTGCCCCGTTAAGGCGGGCTTTGTTCGAATCGAGACGTGGGCATTGTCGGAAACATTTTAGTTAATTTAAACTTACTCTGTTTTCAGGGTGAAAGCAATCAAAACAGACGCAACCTGCAATGGATTTTGGTGCGGCGTTGTCCGGGTGTTGAGACAATCCTTATGAATGGGAGAAGACGCCCAATCAGTGCACCGCGCTGCTGCTGACGATCGACCCTGTGCAACCAAAAACAATGTGTTTTTGTTTGCTTCATGAGCAAATTTTAGTCCTTAGCAAACAATCTTTTCTAGAAAAAAAATCATGCCAAATGAACCTTAACCCGACTCTCGAAGTGGGAAATGTGAATCCATGTCTCATTAGGATGATATGACGAGGACACTCCTACACCTGCTACTCAAACACTTAGCTCCACACTGAAGAAGGTCATGTCAGATACGGGTCTATAATTAGTATGTCCCTCTGCGCCAAGGGCGTCTAAAGGAGACGCTTAATTATAGCCTCCTTAAATAATTGAGGTAGTTATCCTTCCGCCATGGATGAGTTGATTATGTTCATTATTGCTTAAGGCTAACATGAACCTTTATCCACAGACCTCACACCAACCTAAACCCCTGACACTACCGCTATCCCTAACCACACACTACCACTAATCCTTGGTGCCAGAAAGGTTTATTTATAAGGGGAACCGATATGCGTGCGTTACATTGAAGAGATGCACGGATGACAGATATATATTTTAAAGTTATTATTCCTTTGGGTGCAAGCGCCGTTTTTCATTCTTTATAGAGAGAGACAGCGACAGGATTAATTCGGAAACTGGGATGGAGAGTCTGGGGCACACATTGCAGAAAAGCCGGACAGCGGAATCGAACCTGCAGCACTGCTCGACCTATGGTCTGGGGGACGCGCTCTCTAATCGCTCTGTCACCGCGCGCCCCCACGGATGACATATTTTTTCATCCACAATCACTGCACAAAGTACTTAGACATCCGCATTCATAAATTGGCATAACGTTTTTTTCGGCCAATTTCCAAAACTGAACGCGCCTGCCTGCTTGAACTGCAACCCACCCAGATTCAATTAAAATATGTTTTTTTTTGGTTGTGGTTAATGCATTTTGCTTGTAATTCACATTTGAGCTACCGAAACACATTTGAGCAGTTTGCAACACGTCCACCATATACTCTATTGTGAATGAAGTCGCAGTGAGCGCAGTTCCATCACCCTCACTTAGAGTGCTCATAAGACTTGGTACAGCGCATTTTCATTGTGTTTGACGCAAAAAAGGCAATGTTGTCATTTTGCTTATAATTCATTTATGAGCTGAAACATGTGAAACACATTTTTAAGCAATTCTTTCACACTCACCATAGTCTTTCATTATGTATGAAAGCACTACATAGAACCTCAATGTCGCTGAAGTCATTATTTAAATGAATGTTCTCCATACCTTCTGTTAACCGATGTAAATGTCTTGTTGCCTTTTGCAAGGTTTGTGGGTTGAGTGACGCCTTTTCCCCACACTCCATTTCAAAACATGTTTTGTGAGAGAAAATATGTTATCATCACGGTTCATTATGTCCATTTTTGATCTGTGTAATGTTGGTGGTGTTGGGTGGTTGAGGAGGGAGCAGTTTTGAGACAGACTTATTGTCTTCCACAAAAGCAACATTCAGTACGTTTGCGGTTCTGCACCACTCTTTCATTTCGTCTCATTTTGGCCCTCCTTAGCCATTACCCATATCATCCTATTACCCAAGAGGCCGCTGGAGGACGCTAATTCTCCTGCAACTGTCATACTTTTTTGTGTAATCTAGTGACTGTTCCATTACTCCGTTCCATTATGCTCTCCGTACATTCTGCATCTCACCGTTTCGCGGTGCGTTTTTTTTTTTTTTCGATGCATGACTACTGCATCTACCACATCAGCTACTTTTGGGGGGACTGCTTCGTCGCAAATCCCTTGCAAGTTTGCGCAGCACGGCTCATAAGCCTGCATTAAACATACAATCTCAGAGTTTCACGCGTGCAATCTTGGTCTGATGTTGGGACTATACTGTCTGTAACCAATGTGAAATGTTCATATTCCAATTTTTTTTTCCAGACTCTTGATATTGAGTTAGAGCACCATGGATCTTTCGTAGCCTGGCAAGCCAGAACCAACGAATCTTCCACAAACGCTTGCAACGGGACGGTCCGGTGGGTCTGGATCAACCAGGCAGACAGCTTGTCAGATCAGATTGTCGTCCACGTTCCGACGATCCAATCTGTGCCCCGTTAAGGCGGGCTTTGTTCGAATCAAGACGTGGGCTTTGTCAGAAACATTTTAGTCAAGAAACACAACAGAAGATTAAGAAGCAATTTCTTTTATTGTAAATTATGAATTATCTTGGCGGTATGGCTCTGTTCGGAGGAACCCCCCTATTTCCATGAGTACCATGGAAAAGCACCAACTCAGGGGGCAGCAGAGAATTTACACCCCAGCAGGCGGGGTGAGAGAGCAGCAGCAGTTTAGAGAATTTACACCCCAGCAAGCAGGGTGAGATAGTTAACCCCCCCATGAACTGAGCCAAGCGACATGAAAAGAGAACATGCCACATCATACATGACATCTTTTCATCTTGGTTAGGTGGAGCAGGGGAAGGTGGTGGCTAGCCAAATCAAGCAGCATACAGTTTAGTAGGGGGTAGAATTTATAGGGCGTGCCGAAGCTGGCCAATCGCTAGGGGAGAAAGTTAATCAGCTGAGGCGATGCACCTGGATCAATTAGGAATGAATGAAGGGAAGGGCAGCAAGCTTCTTAACTATCATGGCCGGCCAGAAATGACGTTAATTTGATTGACACACCTTTTTTCAAACCTGGTTAATCCAGACCAAATGGTCGTTCTAGTCTTGTGTGATGCGTGGACGATTCATTTGTTCTGGCTTGCCAGGCTAGTTCTGTATGACATTCAAGCTGCTCAACCAACATGTTTTTCTATTCACCGACCACTGCTTGGTTACATTGTGTGGGCGGCTATCCGCCCTCCTGACTGACATTGAATTTAAAAAAAAAAGATGCTTGGCTGATCGCTGTCAACCTGGGTCCTCATTATATGGTGAGTCACTGCTAACCACTGATTGTCTAGAGTTGATACCTGCCAGCTGGAAGAATACACGTTATTCACACCACATTGAATGAAGTAATTACTTGTACTCAGAGTAGAATACAATGTAATCCTCTTATAGTGATCATGTTTGTCCTGACTCAATTTGATCACTATAAGCAGTTGATTACTAAAAACAGAAATGTACACTTCTCCTTTTTTGCACTTTTATTTTAATGGCCGTCAACGCGGTCAGGGCACAGTCCAGCCATGATTTGAATATATTAGCTGTCTGTTTGATAGTTTTAAATAAAGGTTGTTGGCGAGCAGGGCTTGAAAACGAAATTGTTTTTCAAACATTCCGTTCCGAGCGGTTCAGGCAGGCCTATGTTTAACGCTTTCGTTCTCGGAACCGTTCCGCCACCAAAATATTGGTCCTGAAAATATTCGGAACACAAACATTTTGATCGTTCTTAAAGTTCCCTATATTATGAAATGTTAAGTTTAGGTATAGTTTATACAAAATATATTTGGTGGAATTTCAAACTTAAGTGTAACTTTCTTAATGTGAAAACCGGGTTTAAAACGGCATTACATTCCTTCCTCGTCTGTCCACAAGATGGAGCCCCAGATGCTTGCCGACTGACAGTGAAAGTGGACAAAAGGATAGTATATGTGGACAAAAGGATAGTATATGTTAAAATAGAGAACAGAAAAAAAAAATGTTTTTAACCGGTTTTGTGGATTTCATAATGTTCCGTTTCTGTTCCGGAACAGTTGGAGAAATCTTTTTTTGTTTCCGTTTCCGCTCCTCATAAAATCCCGTAAAATTCTGTTAGTTTTCGGTCTTCGTTTTCGTTCCTTGAACCGGTTCGGAGCCCTATGAGGAAGCAGCGCCGCTTGTGGGATTTGGGCTTAGAAATCCGTTAATAGTGATCATTATTTAAAGAGCTACTGCATAGGAAAGATTCTGTCCCAAGCCTTTTGATCAATATACAGCAGTTGATTACTATATCCACGATCAGTATAAGCGGATTCCACTGTACTTCAGTATCCTCATCCCAGAGTGATCAAGCAAAGAAATTAAGAAGACGTAAGACATGAGAGAATTGCTAGAGATAAGGGTGGCGTTGTTGATGTTATGGGCAGGTTGAAAATGGACATTGCAAATAGTGCATCGTCCGCCCATTGGATGTTCCCAGAGGCACATCATTCATGGGGCTGCCCGGCCGCCACACCTTCCCCTCGTCTGCCCTCATCATCTTTCCACTATAACGCTAGGTTTCCACTACAGAGTGTCATTTTTCCGTACGGTACCATATGGATTTTCCGCCCGGATTCCGTACGGTATAAAAACAGCGGTTTCCATTGTGGCCACTATGGCATGCGGCGTTCTAGTATTCGCGCGTGAACAAACAACACACTTTGCCAGAATCTGGAGTTGGCCCCCAAGCGCTGCACGCAGGGGCACTGAATGGAGCTGCACACGCGTTTGTTGTGTGTGTGTGTGTGTGTGTGTGTGTGTGTGCATGTGTTTGTCCGTGCGCCGGATCGGGATGAGTTCAGAAAGACAGAGAAGGGGGAAAGAGAGAAGTGAACACACACACACACAACAAACGCGCGTACACGAGGCCGCTTCCGTAAAACATTTGAATATATATATTATTTCGCCTTTGATGCGCTCAGCGCTGCTGTCAATCACTGAGCTCACGGACCCGCCGTACGGCGCATGCGCAAAAAATCAAAATAAATGATTTTCTGGTCCGTACGGTAGTGGACGGTACGGTTTCCGTAGTTCAATGTAGTGGAGCATACCACGACGGTTACAACACGTTTGTTGTGCTCACAGAATCTGTACAGAGCTGCGGACGTACGGGAAGAAAAAAAAACTCTGTAGTGGAAACCTAGCGTTAAGGAGAGCACCTGCCCTAGGGAGGACGCGGTCCTTAATCCAAGTCTTAATCCAAGTAAACCAGACCTGGTTAAGCAAAGTTACCTTTCATGCTATACGTAGATCCATCTGAGATTCTTAATCTTGTCTTGGTCTATTTTAAGATTCCCCCTGGTGCATCTGTAACAGGTGTTAAATGGTCACAATCAAATACCATGATTGACCGTGATCGGCTGCACAGCCAATTACCATAGGCAATCGACTTGCTATTTTATAGTCCTATGTATGTTCTGTCTGGAGGCTGCCAACTTCTCCCACATCTCATTACTCCTGTTGCATTGTGGGAACTCCCACCAGCTCTCTGATTGGCTGGTTGCGTTTTGTGTGATTTTTAAGCCGCAGCCTGGTCTCATTTCACACCCAACCAAAGTGTTGATATCAGCAATTCCTGGAGAAAATGAACTAACCCCAAATGGCGGACGGCTGCATTGTGCTAAAGCTGTAATTTTTCTGTGGACCCTATGTGGGGCACTCACAGACCCCTAAGGGGCCCCGGACCATTGGTTAAGAATGGGGGCTCAATACTATTTGAGCAATTATTGGCTCTCTGCCCTGCATGAGCCCTGTAGACTCTCTGTTCTTTATGAAAGCCAAGCACCCGAGCGCACCTGATTTTTATCGTCACTGTTTGCTGTTGTTGCTGTTTCCAAACCTGCCATCTGCCGCTCAAAGTATTGCTCCACACGCAGACAATCAATCATAATGTATTATTCACCTCCTTTCGCTTCATTTAGAGTAGCTGCTAATACATGCAGACTCGGCCAATTTGTGGATGGCGGCATGCATCATTCAGCACGGTTTAGTTTTAAGCTTGGTTAATTATTCATAGCCGGAGGACGCATGTTGTGTTGTTCCGTTATCACCCATCGCCACCACCCCCACAAAAGTCCCTGATTTGCATCGCAAAGGCTGCAGTTATTAGCACGTGCCGAGAAACTCCTTAGTTTTACAGTCAAAGGGTTAAAAGACATTTTAAGAAGATAAAAAGTTTAACCGTGATACACCAAGAAAGACAAAAACAGATTCTAAAGGAGGACGGGCAAATGCTAAGAGCATGAGATAGGTGGCCCCAATCATTGGAGGAAGATTGTTCTAGAGTTTGGCACCTTGGAAGGTGGAGCCGTTTTTGGCCATGAGTGGTGCTGAGGGTGTGTTGTATATAAGATTTCCCCCGGGGCATCCAGCAAAATGTGACAAGCATCCCAACAAGAGCCTGAAAGAGAACAAGAGACCAAGCTCACTGAATGCAAAGGCCCAGTGTCTCAACCTCCGCGTCCGCTGAGACTGTAGGGTTTAACCCCTATTTTCCGAAATGCCTATCTTCCGAAATCCCTATCTGTCGAAATCCTTATGTTTCGAAATGCCTATGTTCCGCGAAGCCTATCTGTCGAAATCTCTATCTTCTGACATCTCTATGTTCGGAAAGTCTCTATCTTCCGAAGTCCCTATCTTCCGAAATCTATCGAAACTGTGTGTTTGTGCGTGTGTATGTGCCAGCAGGGATGTATGGAGAGCACGCGTGTTTACATGGTCGAGCTCACGCACGCCCGGGTCGAAACGATGTGTGTGTCTGTGAGTGTGTGTGTGTTGTCACCCAAACGGCGGCTCTTGGCGGCGCACGGTGAACCGCGCGTGCTTGTGTGTTGTTACCCAAACGGTTTCCTCCTCCATCTGCATGTGAGCGCACAAACCCGATTCGGAAGATAGAGATTTCGGAAGATAGGGCAGAGCCTTTTCGGAAGAAGGGGATTTCGAAAGATAGGGCCGTTTCGGAAGAAGGGGATTTCGGAACATAGGGCGGATAATTCCGCCCTATGTTCAAAAATCAAGGGTCGAATTTCGGAGGATAGAGATTCGGAAGATAGGGATTTCGGAACATAGGGCCGACCCCGACTGTAGATACCCCAGGGTGTTTGCAACGGGCCGACGACCGTCTGAACCAATACCTCTGAGTTTCGCAGCGGGGCCCAGACACACCAAACCTTCATTAGACCGTAGCATGGGAACACCAGACAACCACATCAACACCTTGACATAACCAGTGAGATCAGAAAAAAATCACCAACATGTCCGCTTCTGTGCATGAACCTTCCTATGTCAGTTTTTGTGCATGAATTTTAGAGTTCCAAACCCGGAGGCTAAAATTGGCGTGACTACATCGTAAGTGGTTTTTCAGAACGGGTTATTGTCGACTTGGCTAAGTTCAGGGAAGAGCATATTTCAAAATGTTTTCAGTTGTGTTTTCCTTCAAAGATATGATTCGCCTTTTCAATTACAAAAACATTTCAGAATAGAAAGTTGCCCCTCGCTGGGGAAGCTGGCTGATACGTTGCAATGTCAAACTGCCTTCACACTCTTCATGACATCACAGCATGTCCACAGCCTGCATCGAAATTAATTGGGAGGCACAAACTTTTTTCCTCGCTTTAATCGCTTTCTTTTTCTCCTATGTTTTGTCACTTTCTGGTTATTTTAAGCAGCGCTTGACATGTTTTTGTTACCAGAAGATAAGACTTCTAAAACTACGACTTCTCCCCAAAAGATATTGTAACGATAGTGGGGTTCGTAGATAGGTGGGGGGTGCAACCACTAGGAGCGATATAGTTATGGGGGGAGGGGGTGGGAGACTTAGGGGGGAAGAAGTGAGCCGTCTCTGGCTGTGTCCGAAATCGTTCCCTATCCCCTACTCCCTACCACCTATATAGTGCCCTCACTTATAGTGCAGTCAACAGCAACGTCCGAGATTTTGGACACTAGAGTTGGCACCGTTGAAAATTATTATAAAATATAATTATAAAATTCAACAATCATCACGAAAAGTCAGAAGTACTTACATTTGTAACTATTTACCATGGTCGGTCGCTATTTACTGCCGCCGCGCCATTTTTTTTCAGGTTTAGGTCATTTTTAAAACGTCTTGCAATGCATTATGAGTTACATTGCTCTGTCATCTGCTGCTCGGTACATCTGCTGTTCACTACTATTTGCTGTGCATTGTGGGATACTTTCAGTGCACTGAAAGTGTGTAACTGATTAACTTCAAGTAGGATTTTGACTGTATTTCATCAATATTTTTACAAAAAGGAGAGTGATGTGTGGTGTGCGTTTTGTGTGTTTTAGTGTCCACGTATCGCGGCTTTATATACATACATACATATAGGCACCAGAAGTGACCCACAGAAGCGCGGGACGAAATGACTCCCGCCAGTATTTCGCACGTAAACTCATCTATAGTTGAGTCGTATGAAGCTACTTTATATTAATAAACAGCAGAAGTGGATGCTCCTCAACCTACGTCGTGGCTCTGAGTCCCTCCTGCTCAACTACAAATGTTACAAGATGGATACCTGCAGAAGTTATGACGAGGTTGTGCCGTTATACCATGGACAAAATACTAAAGAAATAGAATTTATTCCTTTCACATATAGAATTATTTATATAATTTTTACTTATTACTATATATATATATATGTCATTTATTTATTTCAATTGTTTTTATTTTTATTCATTTATTTAATTCATTAAAAAAAATGTTTCATCAATTGTTGCCACAATTCATTTCATCATTTATTTACTCATCAATTAAATTACTGTTGCTATTACGGTTTTCTATTCTACTGCTGCTTCAAGGTGACTGTTGATGTCACTGCCAAGTCTGGTTGGTCATACCTTCTTTTCCGTATGCGGGATTAGTTCAAAACAGGCAGTTTTGTTTTTCCGCTGCAGATTTTCGCTTTTTGGAGTGCAGACTAATTGGAATACATGTGTTTGTTGGTGTGAGTTGGTGTGCACGGCCCGTTAACCCGGGTTGAAAAATGGGTCAAAAAAAGAATCAATTGTGATACAGTCACAGCGCAGTGGGTGGGACTAGTGGACCCACCCATGTCTCGCGTCACCATACAAACTCCGCCCATGTCCGGGCACATGCATCATGTTTTATCTTTACCAGTCGCATAGACGCAGATGCCGACTACACTGGCCTCATGCAATTTCATGCTGATACCCAGCATCGTCTATCATACTGTGCTGGAACTGCGCCCAAGTGAATTACCCATGATCCACTGCTGTTCTTCCCCGGAAACATGAAGGTATTCGGCCATTGGGTTTATTTTTTTCGCTCTTGTCCTGCATGAAAGGAGTTTGGTCATTGCTGGTACAAATGGTCATACGATGTTATAATAGATAGATACTGTGAAAACACAAATTAATAATGAACATAAAAACACCTAATGAATATCAAAGAATTTCATACTTTGTAAAAACCATTATTTTGTACCTCAGTTTGAACTGGGTCATGCTTGGGCATTGTTTGAGCTCCACACCTAAACTGTTCCACATCCATAGTTCACACTTCAAACAGTGTCAAAATGTATGAAAAGTACTGTATGCACGACCATACTTCTGCAGCAGCAGCAGCTCTGCGGGTGATCAGCGCTCTGCATGTTTTTGCATTTTCATTTGTGAACAATTATTTATGAGTTTGTGTGAGTTTGTGTGTTCCATGTTAAACTTTCTTCCTATCTGCTGGATGATTCCCTCCAGGCAAAGATTGGCAAGTGTAACCAGGGCCCTCCGTATATATTGTTAATATGTGGCTGGTGAACTTCATTTTAATTTAGAATGACAACAAAAATGTTACAAGTCAGCGGGGACAGCTGGACGAACGGCGCGCATCATTCACGGACCGCCCATCTCCACCATCGGCGTCACCATCATCCTGTTCGTCGTCACACCGTATCTGTTCCATCGTCGCATCATATCTGTTCCGTTGTCAACGTATTGAATATGTTTGTCGTCGCATCGTGTCTGTTCCATCGTCGCATTGTATCTGTTCCGTTGTCAATTTATTGAATAGATGCAATACGCTAAACAACGGAACAGATACTATCGAGACTTCGTCTAGCGCTAGGTTTCCACTACAGAGAGGTTCGTATACGGTCCGTACACAGTCCGTACACTGTCAGTGCGTATACGGTCCGGTTGGAAGATTGCTGTTTCCATAGTCAACAAACACTACGTGCTTGTGCGGTGCATTGGTATTCGCGCGTGAACATACATAACGCGATAACACACACTTTTCTTGCAGTCCGCCCCATGCATGATAGTTGTCAACAATTGCACGTGGCTACGCAAGCCACGAAGCGGCGCAGGCGATATCTGTGTGTGTGTGTGTGCGTGTCTGTCTGCGTGTGTGTTCGCTTGTTGCTGTTCTTTTGTGCGTGTG
>OMKY01143894.1:0-11087 GCA_900302395.1 Bregmaceros cantori
AAATAAAATAACTATAATAATAATAACAATAAAAAATAAAATGAACCAAAAAGGAATACATACACACATAACTTCAGTCTTGTACGATTGTACAATACATGCAAGACATTTTGGAAATAGAATAAAACACTTTACACTGACTAGGTTATATAATGTGATTATAAATGGTTGTTTACTTGTTATCCAAACTGCCCTCCCTGCAGGATAAAGTGATGTTGGGCACTGACTACCCGTTTCCACTGGGGGAGCTGTCTCCTGGCAGCCTCATCGCCTCCATGCAATTAGACCCTCAGCTGAAGGTAGACGGTTGACGTTAAATCGGATCATTTAGGTGTATTATTTTCTGTGATGTAAGGTGCGAGTCGAAACAAAACGATTCGCTTATTTTGAAAGGGTACACAATCTAACCTTAACCCTAACCCTAACCCTAACCTTACGTAACCTAACCTAACCGTAACCCTAATCCTAACCTAACTCTAACAAAATGTGCGAATCTTTTATGTGATTCGAACTTTACATAACGGCAAAATACGTTAGAATTATCCGATTTAACAGGGACCGAAGGTAGACACACTCCAGAAGGCTTGGGCGATATATACGACATTGACAGTTGAAAATATCATGATATCAAATATTATTGCACAAAAAAGCCATCACAAGAACAAGATATCATTAGCTGTGTCCGATATCACTGCCTATTCCCTATGCAGTGTACTATATGGGGCACACACCATTTTGTTGGGGTGTGTGATTACTCCATGCACCCGATATAATGCACTCAAAGTATCCCACAATGCACCGCGAAAAGTAGTGAACATCGATGTACCCTGGACCAAGCAAAATAACCCACAATGCATTGCGAGACGCATTAAAAATTACTTAAACTACAAAAAAATGGCGCGGCGGGAGTCAATAGTGAACGACCACAGCAAATAGTTATAAATGTAAGTAAATGATTTTGATGGTGCCAACTTTAGTGTCTCTAGTGAGTATACTATATAGGGAGTAGGGAATAGGGAACAATTTCAGACACAGCCATTGGCTACAGGTGTGATGACAATTTGATGTCAGCAATACTCAATGGTGATGATTTTGAAATATCGCAATATTCAATATTATTGTTATAATTGCCTAGTGCAGTGTAGGGGTGTAAATAATATTGATTTTGTATCAATATATCGATGCAACAGCTGTCGATACAATGTACCGATACGTCCGCAAGAGTATGTTTTTTTTCTCGTCTATTTCTATCAATTTGCTCCTAGGCGTGATTCCACTCCCATGCTGCGGGTGGCGCTAAACCTATTTGGCGCCATCCTCTCTTCCTTAACACACACAAACATGGCGTGTGTGCCATGGCCATAGACTGTATGTGTTTATATACAATCTATGGCCATGGCTGAGCAGAGCCAAGAGAGTGAGACAGCGGAGAAAAAACGGATAGGAACACTCCCTGCGCACACTCACTCATTACCTCCTTCTCCAATGTCTAGCCCTTTGGGTAAAAATAAATAAATAAATGTAATCGAATCATATCGAATCGTGGAGAATTCTTGTGCATCGAAGAAAATGGATGTGGGTCAGGAAATGGATACTGAATCGAATCGCCATGATGGGTGTGATGGTTAAATAATTGTTATTCTAGGTTTGAAGTGAGCCCCACACAGTCTTGTCGCTGTGACTTAAGACCACAGTGCATGCAGCACCTTCTGATCTCTTGCCCTCATGGTCATGTACTGCGGGGCATTTGCACCGGAAAAAAACAACAACTTTAAAAGATATATTAATTAATAAAGTCAAACATTTTACAAGATAGGAGAAAACATTCTTGTATATTGATCATGTGCCAGCAATCAGAATTCTGGGCAAGTGATCCATGAACTCATATTGCGTACCTTTTCTTTTCAGGATAAACTGCTTTCCGGAAATGCGCTGGAGTTCCTGGGTGTGAGGAGAGAGCAGTTTGAATGTCCCGACAGCTGATATCACCACAACTTAATATGTTAAAGAAACTACCACATTCCATTATTTTTAGATTAGATTCCCACATAGAAATAAAATAACTCTGTAGACCAGGGCTCTGAACCGGTTCAAAGAATGAAAATGAAAACCGAAAACGAACAGAATTCTACAGAATTTTATGAGGAGCGGAAACGGAAACGAAAAAAAAATGTCTTCAACTGTTCCGGAACAGAAACGGAACATTATGAAATCCACAAAACCTGTTACAAATGTTTTTTTTCTGTTCTCTACATATTTTAACATATGCTTTGTCTGGGAGACTATTTCCGGTTGTGCACCCATCCAACTTTCACTGTCAGTCGTCAAGTCTGGGGCTCCATCTTGTGGACAGACGAGAATGCGAATGTAATGGCGTTAATACAGTTACACAGAAGTTTGAAAATCCACCAAACATATTTTGTATAAACCATATCTAAACTTAACATTGCACAATTTGAGGGACTTTAAGAACGAACAAAACTTTTGCGTTCCGAACCGGTTCAGGACCAATATTTTGGTGGCAGAACGGTTCCGAGAACGATAACGTTAAATATAGACCTGCCTGAACCGTTCGGAACGGAACGTTTTCAAAATAATTCCGTTCTCAAGTCCTGCCGTAGACTAACCTTACTCAAACCAATAATGACAATGATCAATAGCCCAGACCTTAAAATCTACGAACACATCAAGCAATCCCAAATAGTATGACAAAATTGCCTTAGTAGTAGGGCTTGAAAACTAAATTATTTTTCAAACGTTCCGTTCCGAACTTTTCAGGCAGGCCTATGTTTAACGTTTTCGTTCTCAGAACCGTTCCGCCACCAAAATATCGATCCTGAACCAGTTCAGAGCGCAAACATGTTCACTTGTTCTTAAAGTTCCTTCTATTGTGCAATGTTAAATTTAGATATAGTTTATACAGAATATATTTGGTGGACTTCAGTGCTAATGTATTAACGTGAAAACGCCATTACATTCGCTTCCTCATCTGTCCACATGATGGAGATTTATGGGGCTTGATGACTGACAGTGAAAGTGGACAGAAATAGGCTCCCAGACATGCGATGTGTATAGAGAACCAAAAAAAAACAAAAAAAACGTTTTTAACCGGTTTTGTTGATTTCATAATATTCCGTTTCTGTTCCGGAACAGTTGAAGAAATCTTTTTTTGTTTCCGTTTCCGCTCCTCGTAAAATTCCGTAAAATTCTGTTCGTTTTCAGTTTTTGTTTGGTTCGGAGCCCTGTTTAGTAGAGTCGAGGAAGACAACCCAAAAGAAGGACTTAACCCGACACCCCTCAAAAGAATGAAAATGAACCGGAGCCTCTGGACGAAGCTGACCCATGTTGGTGCACAGTCCGCTACAAGCAGAGAAAGTGAAGTGTGATGACTACTTTTCAAACATTGCACGAATTCCAAAGATTTTTAACTTTGTTTTCATGAAGAATCAAGCTCTAATAAAAGTGACTGGTGTGCAGTGGTGGAAAGTAATGAATAACATTTACTCACATTACTGTAATTAATTACTTTTTATGAGTAATTTGTAATTTTCTGAGTAGTTTTTGAAATGTGTAATTTTTACTTTTACTCAAGTACATTTTTACCTTAGTACCTTTAACTCATTACATTTGAGTCCCCTCACATTACTGATTACAAAACATATTGGTGGATTGTGAACATTTTTAATTTGGGTGGAAAGTTAAACTCCTGTGCAGCCTGACGGGCGACGCATCGTTCATGCATCGCACATCACACAAAACTGTAATTTGAATATTGATAAGAAATCTTGAATTAAATAATTTAAAGTAACTTTTACTCATTTTACTCATTACATTTTAAATGAAGTAATTTTGTACTTTTACTCGAGTACATTTTGAGATGGGTAATTTTACTTTTACTCTGAGTAAAATGTAAGCAAAGTAAAGATACTTTTACTCAATTACAATTGTTCAGTACTTTTTCCACCTCTGCTGGTGTGTCAAATGACAGCAGGTGTGGTCCCTTATTTAATGGATTCATGCTGCATTAAGTTACAACCATGGCCTCGGAACGACGGGTGAAAGTGGATGTAATCCCCTTTTACAGGCAAATGTAACTGTAATCTAAATTCAATATAATTTACAATATTATTGTGAGGGACTTAAGTTACTAAATTGTATCCAGATTAGTGTGATCCGATTACATGTGATCCATTACTACCCAACCCTGATAATACATGGAATATTTCTGTTTCCTTCGTTGTGTTTCATGTTCGTATTAGGTGTGTGTGGTCCCATTCAGTGCGTGTTTATGTATTAATACAGCCACCCACTCACACAACGCACGCACAATAGTGAAAAGAGACCTACAGTTGCTATAGCAACGGTCATACGCAACGTCCTGCCATTCAGTGTTACAGCTTGTTTGAATTGACTGTGCACACAATTCAACGTGAATGGAGGACAGTGCAGCAACAGCAGACAAGGCCAAAAGCCATTCTGAGTCTAGGGGTATCACAATAATAGGATGTTAAATTGTCATTCAATATTTTATATCGATAAATCGCCCATTTTTTACCGTAGGTTAATATGTTCTCTCTCTCTTTTTTTGTAAAATCGGAATGATGATCAATAGGGCTGTTGCGCAGTGACCTCACAGCTTCGTGGCGGCAGACATTTTGGTGGCATGATCGCTGTCAGACGATAAATCAGACCCATCATGGCGATTCGATTCAGTATTGATTTCCTGACCCAATGATCCGATTTTTTTCAGATACTCAAGAATTCACCACAATTCAATATGATTCGATTTCGATACGAAAGTTATTAAGATATTTGAGAGAACAATGGCAGTTTTCGTTACAGCAGAGATGATCTAATACTAGGTGCGGCAGTGTCTTGCTGCTAGAGTGTGTGTGTGCGTGCGTGTGTGTGAGAGAGCGAGAGAAAGATGGAGGGAGCGAGCGAGAGAAGGAGGTAATGCAGAGTGAGTGTGGGCGGAGGAGTGAATATACTACTTTCCAGACACACGCCGTGTTTGTGTGTGTGTGTGTGTGTAAAGGAAGCGAGGTAGGAGGCGCCAAATAGGTTTAGCTCCACCCGCAGGACAGGTGTGGAATTACATCCAGGAGAAAAACATCTATACTCTTGCGCAGTGGCGCCGTAATGAGGGGGAAACCCAGGATTATTCAGGGGGCCCGTGAGTGACAGGGGGCCCAGAAAACATAGTAGCATTTGGATTTTTTTTCCAAGTTGTAATTAATATTAAGTTAACAAGGCCCCCTTGTCTCCATTACATTTACTGAGGTGGTTTCTATTTTATTTGGGGAACTGTATATTAAATTGCCCCCCCTCACAGCATTAATGTTACAGTCCATCCCCAGCGCTCTAGGTTTCCACAGTTTTTTTCCGTCCGTCACTCGCAGCGCCGTCCGAACTCCGTGCAAAAAAGCAAAAGTGTTGTTACCGTCGTGGTGTGCTCCACATCAGTGAAGTGAAGATATGAAGTTGCGTCTGCAATAGATAATTGCGCACGTGTGCTTGGGTCCCCACCGTTTTGTAACACATTTTATTTAAAATAAAAAGATGAAAACAAAAACCCAACCGTTTCAATGACAGTGTGTGTGATCCAGCCAAACCACCCCGAGTGCCATGGCACAAATGGCCTGGTCAAAAAACAAGAAGGGAGAAAGATGGAAAAAACGAGAAAAAGGCGCGTGCAATACCAAGTTCGTCCACCAGAGCGTCGTGTTCCGTAGTGGTCTATGTGGTCTATGTGAGCTATGGAAACCGCTATTTTCTTTTTTTGTTTTCTTAGTTGTTGTTTTTTTTCACTAATATTGTCTAAAGCAGAACCTGAGTGTAGCCTTGTCGTTTGGGACTTTTGGACAAGTTGTATTTAGTCTGTCATTTCTAAAATATTACTGAAATTGTGGTGGATCCACAATTAATAGAATGTCCTGTCTGAATAAAGACATCACATCGAGCACATTGGAGTGATCCTGCCTGTGGTTCTTCCTCCAAAAAATAATACATATCAATAAAAACAGGTATCTTGAAACTAACAAATGTGTGAGTTCCCAAAATGGACAATTAGAGTTAAAAAGAATGAAATAATGATGGTGATGATAATAATAATTGAATTGAATTATATTATACAGTCTATTCAATAAACAGATACAGAGACATGTTTATTCATGTTCAAAGAATATTGTAACTTTTATGATATTATTGCAAATGCATACATCATAAGCCTTATGTGCCCGGGTGGTAGGTGGAAGAGGGTTGTTTCATTTTATTTTATTTATTTAAGATTTGATAGAGGATGGCAGCAAATCAGTCTAGTGTCCAGTGAATTGTTAATTTTTGCTAGTCATCCAGTAAAAGTAGCTTTAACTGGATTGATTGAATCCTTGAAACCTGGTTACGGAGGTTGAACAGCATTCTGGTGGCTTTTTTTGATGAGGCCCAAAATGATATTGTAGTGAATGCACGCGCAGTGCATTCTGGGCTGCCACTGTTGGCGGTCCTCCACCTGCCTCCTTAAATAGAGTCCGAACAAACCTTGGCAATGGCTGTGTTCAGCTATTGCCGATGTAAGTTCCTCTCTTCCCCGCTCCTCCACGAGGGGGCAGCCTTTCGTTTCATTGGTGTCAGGAAGTGGTTGACGGACCGCACGCGGTGGGGATGGCCGCGGGGCCGCTTGATCAGACGAAAGGCGCCGTGGAGTTGGAGCAGCTCTCGGGGCGAGAGCCATGTCTGGAGGGTGCAGTGTAATGAGATGCACCAGCGCGGTGCAGGCTGGTCTGACACCGTTGGTGTCTCAGCCTGCACCGGCGGGGCCCTTAAATAGAGTCCGAACGAACCTCGGCAATGGCTGAGTTCAGCTATTGCCGATGTAAGTTCCTCTATTCCCAGCTCCTCCACGAGGGGACAGCCTTTCGTTACAATATTTTTTCAGGGGGCCCAGAATTCCTGGCGGCGCCCCTGCTCTAGCGGACATATCGATACATTGTATCGTCAGCTGTTGTATCGACATATCGGTACTAAATCGATATTATTTACACCCCTATCAGACGAACAGGCAGAGAGCGATATTTGCATTGTACTTTTAAAAGTGTTTTATTTTTTATTCATCCATGGTAATATGCAGGGCTGAAACTAATGATTATTTTGATCATTGATTAATTACCAATTTTTACTGCGGATTAATCGATTGATTTCGGTTCATTTTTCGATCAAAATCGGATCGATTATTATCATGAATTATTGTTAAATGTTTACAATATTAATATTGCAAACTTTTTAATGTTTTGCTAACATTTCCATGTTTTAGTATTAGTATGCAAGAGCCTACTCTCCAACAAATTGGGTTTTTGGCATAGGCTGTTTATCAAGTGGACGCAACGTGCGTGACGTCATCCTATTGCTTTCATCCTAGTCGGGTTGAAGCCTCCGACAGCGCGGTCCCATTGCTGAAAGTACTCGTATATCCGGAGACAAGGAGAGGTAGAGAGAGCTCTACGGTAAGTGAGAGACACCCCACACGCGACTTGCTGGTACTGTCCGCTAGCGGCGCCAACGACGTCGGAATGAATGGCATCCTGTGGGAGCTGAAATAAAAAAATATTAATGCCAAATCTGACGCGTTTGTGAAATTATGACCCCCCTCACACAATGACCCATTAATTATCCCGACAGTATACATTAAAACATCAATTAGAAACAATCTTTAAATAGGTTAAAACAGGCTGCTAAGATTGGAATATCTGTATTGGAAACTACCATAAGGCGCGATTTCCGGATACCAACCTGGAAGTAGGCACCGACATCAAAACGAATGCGGTGTCCATTTTTATATACAGTCTATGGTTTTTACCCAAACTTGCGTGTTGTCTTTGTCGCATTCGTGCCATATGACACTGGGAATGGCGAGTGGTATTGGGAACAACAAATATTAAACAGCAACACGTTTGAGCGAAAGATGGACCAAACGGAAACAATCGCTGCCGATTAATCGATTATCAAAAATGTTGGCGATTATTTCAATAATCGATTATCATCGATTAATCTGTTGCAGCTCTAGTAACATGCTATCAATCGCCAGTAGATGGAAGCCTAAACAAGCCGACATGTTTTTACACTAGTGTTCTCAAACTCACCGATCCAGGCCTTTACTCAGTGGTTAGCGTTAGATCGGATACTTTTGGCATATTACTTGCCGTGGTGTAAAGTGCGAATCCAAAAATAGATCCGCGTATTTTGTTAGGGTCCTTCCAAAACCCTAGCCCCTAACCTTAACCCTAAACCTCCTAAATCCTAACGGCTACCACATACCCCTAACCTAACCCTAACCTTAATCCTAACCTACCACCAGAAAGCCCTAATTCTAACCTTAATCTAACACTAACAAAATAAGACGGTTTTGTGGTTTTGAACTTTGCATAACGGCAAATAATAGGCCTAAATTATCCGATATAACATCAGGCAACGTTTGACGTCCTTGTACGGACCCCCAGAGGCATGGTGTAGACATATTCGCACCGCAGCCAGGCAATATTTACTACTACAATTTTATTGGGTTTATTTTATATTTAAATAACATGAATAATTATATATACAATGCATTATGTGAAATGTAATGTTGTAAATAAATATTTATGTAAATTGTTATGAGATCTGCAGATCTCGCCCCATTGATTGTACATCAGACTGGGACAGGCAACCGCTATCTCTGAGAAACGACTACGGGTGACACCCAGTGGTCATCTATGGTATTGCATGCTGTTGAAGGCCAACCGGTACTCACGAGAATTTAATATTTTTCAGCTTCAGGTAGAATGCATATCAATAATCGATTTATATCGATGTTTTAATGAAAACTATTAGATTCAAAAGACAACCCACTAACACTTACCTTGTTTCAAGTGTTTCATGTGGTTTTGCACTTTTGCCCCACAAATTAATGCTAGCTGCATTAATTTGGCGCCTGACCACGATGACACAATGTCTGCCGCCGCCAGGCCATGAGGTCACCGTGCAACAGCCCTATTGCATTAATTGCAATTGTTCAAACGCAACACAGGGAGAACACTTCCAATGTGCCCCATACTCCCCTAATCTGGATGGATCTTAACTATTCAGCAGATGTGGGCAGAGTAGCCATACAAATTATCAGCGAAATATTACTCAAGTAAAAGTAAAAAGCAGTCATCCAAAGTTACTCAATTAAAAATAAAAACATACTCCACAAAAAAAGTTACTTAAGTAGCGAAAGTACTGAATAACTTTCAGTAAAAAAATAAAATACATTAGGACAATTAGGAAAGCGCCCGAGAGAGAGAGCGTCTGAGAGGGAGAGAGCGAGAGCTCCCGTGACCGAGGAAGAGCCCAAGAGAGAGTGTCCGAGAGAGAGAGAGCAAGAGAGAGCGCGCCCGAGAGGGGGAGAGAGATATGACGCCAACATACGTGCCAACAGTTCCCAAGGCCAAGTTAATGTAACGGGTAGCGAATTGTTGACATCTCAGTAGAAAGTTGTTTTTCCACCTGAAATTTGCTCGAGTAAAAGTAGAAAGTAATTGTGAAAAACGTTCTCCAAAAATTAAAAAAAGTACACAAAAAGTAAATGTAATCATCTCTCTCTGCTATTCAGACATGATCTACATTCATTTGTAATGGCAGCAGAATCAAAGGGTTTCCAGCTGCCAGGTCGTGCGTCGTCCGTGGTGGCGAGGCAACAGACACGCCATTGCCCATACATAATTAATACAAACCTTCTGAAGGGTTTTGTCGACGCTCAAGTCAATAGGGCTGTTGCAAGGTGACGTCACAGCTTGGCGGCGGCAGGCATTATGGTGGCAGCACGGTGGCACGGTGGTTAGCACTGCTGCTTCACAGCTAGAAGGTCCTGGGTTCGAATCTCAACCCCGACAGGTCCTTTCTATGTGTTTACATGTTCTCCCTGTGTCTGCGTGAGTTTGCTCCCGGCACTCCGGTTTCCCCCACCACCAAAAACATGTTCTAGTTAATCTGCTCCAGTCAGTGCCCCTGGACAAGGTACTGGCGCAGAACTGGAGTTGGCCCCCGGGCGCTGTACTGCGGCTGCCCACCCCTCCATAAATGTGGAGGAAGAATTTCACTGTACATGTATGTATGTGTGACAAAAATAAAGTATCAAAATAAATAAAGGATTGTGGTCAAACAAACAGGCAGAAAGCGATATCGGCATTGTCCGTTACTCACCCGTTATTTATTCATCCATGGTAATATGCTATCAATTGCCAGCAGATGTCAGCCTAACGACGTCCATTGTTTTTGCCTCTATATGAATGGACATGAAGTCGTAAGCAGATATAGGCAGAGTAGCCATAAAAATTACTTAAGTAAAACTATTGTTACCTCAGCAAATAGTTACTGAAGTAGAAGAAAAAAAAGTACTCCACAAAAAGTTACTTAAGTAGTGAATATAAATTTCAGTAAAAAAATAAAATAAATAAGGACAGAGAGAGAGCCCAGCCCGATAAGAGAAACCGAGAGAGAGCGCCCAAGAGAGAGAGACCAAGAGAGGGAGTGCCCGAGAGAGATATGACGCCAACATATGTGGCAACAGTTCCCAACAGGTGTCGCTAAAGGCCATGTTAATGTAACGAGTAGCGAATTGTAACAACCTCACATCTCATTAAAAAGTATTTTTTTCACCTCAAATTTACTTGAGTAAAAGTAGAAAGTAACTTGTGGAAAATGTACTCCAAAAGTAGAAAAGTACACAAAAAAATGTAACTGAGTAAATGCTTTACTGCCCATCTCTGGTCGTAAGTTATACCCCTTAACCGTACGTGATGCCATCAAAATGTCTGCTGATGTCGAGTGCAGCAGTCCTATTCTATCTATCTATTCAGTCAGAAACAAAGAGATAAGAAGAAAACTCAACGTGACACCAATACAAGAAAAGTTACAGGAGCAAAGATTACGAAGGTACGGACACATACAAAGAAGAGGGGAACACCACATATGCAAACGAGTGCAAGCAATACAAGTAAAGAAAAGAGGACCATGGGGAAGACCACCAAAGACCTGGGAAGAATGCATAAAGGCAGACATGACGCAGAAGG
>OMKY01143908.1:6028-18646 GCA_900302395.1 Bregmaceros cantori
GGGTAATGGGGCGGGGTGGGATCAGAGAGAATGAGAGAGAGGGGGAACAGGGAGAGAACTAAATAAAGGGAGAGAGGCAGATAACGAGAGGGTGAGGAAGAGAGAGCGAAAAAGAGAGAGGGGGGTGGAGGCAAATTCCGTCCAGCTGTGTTGTAAGAGTTTGTAATGGTGGTTGGTGGAAACAGGCGGTACTGGGTGGAAACAGGCGGTACTGGGTGGAAACAGTCGATACCGGGTGGAAACAGGCGGTACTGGGTGGAAACAGGCGATACTGGGTAACTCTGTTCTCATCCCTTCACTCTGCTGGGTGTAAAGGATAACAGGTAACCAGATTACAGTAATTGTGATTATCTGCGCCGAGCAGTTTATGTTTTCGGTTGAGTTGGTTTTGTCTGTCCCCAGGATAACTGAAAAAGTAATGCATGGATCTGGATTTTGGTGCATTTACGTCCTCTGCCAAGGAGGTAATGTTTTTGTCCGTTTGTCAGTCATCAGGATAACTGAGAAGGTTATGCACGGATCTGGATGAAATTTTGTACAGTTGTTGGAAATGAAAAACAGAACAAGTGATTGCATGTTGATGCATTTCTGTAGCCTATAAGTAACGTCATAGTTTGACAACTGTTATGAGCTTACAAACTGCGATTTTGGCGCAGGTTCGCACTCTCCGAGTGAATCCGGCTCAGGCGCAGCTCCGGGAGACACATGTGACGTCACTACGGAGAACCACGCAACGGCGTTCGTTCACCCATTAATATCAAATCAAACTTTATTTACATAGCACTTTTCATGCAGAACAATGTTACTTATAGGCTACAGAAATGCACCAATCACTTCTTTCTTTATCATTTCCAACAACTCTGGAAAATGTAATCCAGATCCGTGGCCAACTTTTTCAGTTATCGAGAGGACAAACCAACGCAGGTGAAAATATAACCTGCGGTTATGTTATGTCAGGTAATAAAATATGAAATCTACTTTACAGTCACATTTGCCTGAAATAGGGGATTACATCCATTTGCACTCTCGTTCCGATGTCATTGCTGTAACTTGTAAATGTGCATGGAACAGACTCCCTTTAATGGGGACCACACCCATTGTCATGTGAACAGAGATGCCAACTAACATCACAAATACGTAAATACTGTACTCGAGCAGAATGATGCATGAACGATTCGTTGGTTCTGGCTCTGCCAGGCTACCAATGCCTATGTGGAAATGTCACATGACAAGCATTTCTTCTCCGTGTCTGTGATCGCTGTATGCGCCCATGCTCTTACACCAGGGGTCCCCAACCTTTTCTGCTCAAGGACCGGTTTGGATCTGCAAGGTGTAATCCGCGAAACAACATTTCCATAACTTTTATTTAAAGTAGCATACTTCCCATTAAAAGGGCTTCAATTCTATGAAACAATGGTGCTTTCTAGTTTGTAACAAGCAACATGTGAAACAACAACACACAAATAGTGGTAAACAGCAGCAGCTCACATAAACTACAACACATTTCTAGTGCATCTGTTGAGGTAAAGAACAGAATCTCAGTTAGATAAAATATGATTGACCCAATTTTGGGGCGTCACGGCCCGGTTCGGAATGTCTCGCAGACCAGTACCGGGACGCGACCCGGTGGTTGGGGACCCCTGTCTTTCACAATGGAATTCCACACGTTTGCATTGCGCACATAGTTCCCAGCCCTGGAAAACACTTGCCTAAGAAAACCGAAGACGCAACCGCACTTTTGTGTTTTCATTTCCATCTGTCTCAATACAAAAGTAGCCTCGAGTCCCCCACAGTTCTGACACCCACTTGGCATTGGGACAAGCCCTAAAGTGTGTTGAAACTCATGGACGCTCCCCCCCGTCAAGCACTTTGCTTCGTACACATGGCACACGCCAGCCTGCATGTGCCACACTGGCTGTTCTGCATTATTTACAGCTCTTTGGCTCCAACACACTTCTATAAAAGGAACAGGAGATGTGGAGGGAGAGAGAGAGAAAGAGAGAGAGAGAGAGAGAAAGAGAGAGGTTGCGCTAGCTGTTCGTGTGAGTGTGTGTGTGCGTTTGTGTGCGTGTGTGCACGTGTGTGCGTGTACGTACGCATAGAGTGCCGTGTTGAAAGAGCAAATGAGAGCTGTTTGCTAGACTACTAGGAAAACATTTGAGATGATATCAGGACTCTATACAATTCAGAGCCAGAACCAACGAATCGTTCACGCATCGCTCACCGTTTACAGCCGTTGCTCTGGATTAAGTAGGGTGCAGAAAGGGGAGGATCCAAATCAGCTTATCAAATCACAGTGCAGTAGGTGTGACAAGTGGCGGGGAGTAGGAGGAGCATTCTTTCAAAAAAATTATAATCGAGGCGCGTACCAAATTCCGCCCACTTCTTGCCTCGCACAAAGCTCAGGGGCTCTGATTATACCGAATGAATGACATTGATTGGGTCCAGACCCAACAACCTTGAACAGCGAGAAATGCGTGAACAATTTGTTGTAGTAGAATTCCAGTGGGTGGGTGACTCACGTCAATTGTTGTTTAAGCCAACAAGCAGATGTTGTCTAGCTTGGCCAGCCAGAACGGAAGTATTGTCCATGCGTTGAACGCGACTAGGCGGTCTGATGGGTCTGGACCAACCAGGCAGACAAACGAGATTGTCGCCCAAATTCGGGTTGTTCAATCAGCGGCCTGCGAAGGCGGACCTTCTTCCAATCAAGTCGTGGGCCAACACGTCACTTGTCACGCATACTGCGCTGTGATTTGATAACTTCAATTTGATTGACACTTTTTTCGAGTATATCTAATCTAGACCAAATGAACGTTCTAGTCGCATGCGAATGATTCGAGGCGGGGGTTTTTTCTTTCTTTCCCGGCTAGATGTTGTCTGTAGTATTTCTGCAAAGGTCCTTGCCGCGGAGAGTGGCTGAAGTAGAAGGGTAGTGGCTAATAATTATAGCAGTAAAGTTTGCCAGCGCTATATGTGTGTCAGCTACAGTCGGTAACGGTGCTGAGTGCTGTCATCATTGAATGCACATTAACATGGTTGTCCAGTCACTGGCGTGTTGAGTCTTTAAGCGCTGACAGCGCTGATCCCGGAGATTATGTGGGACAGCTTCACTGAGCCATTATCTCCGCCAGTCATAACTTCCAACTGTTCTATGTCCTGATAATGAACAAATGATCTCACAATGACAGGAGAAACTCAAGACACATTTCTTTGGCTTTTAACTAGGATTCATTTTGTCCTTTTTTTTTTTTTATTAAAGTTTTTTTTACGGAGTCAGCACCATTTTTTTCATCTTTATAAACAAGTTCATGCACCAAAAACAGGGGGCTGACATTTCTGAAAATATGACTTGAAGTTACTTACTCAATGTGGTCACATGTTCTTCTGGACCAATGGGATGGTTGCATTCAAAAAGGCAGTCAAAAATGAGGTAAATGGAACAAATTGCGCAGATTATCGAATCATGCGTTTGTGGGGCACAGATGCACACTAGAACATTTGGGGGTGGAAAAGCACAGCACAAGTTACCACTAGGGGTGTCACGATTTTCAATTTGATCGTGAATCGCAATTTTTGGCCAACACAATTTGACATTGTATGTACTTTTTGAGAAATTGTGTCATCGAAATCTTGTAAGCGGCGCGGCTGTTGCCAGTGGACAGCGCTCTCCGCTGTTTTGGTACGGCGGCAGCGGTGGGGGAGTCCTCTTTGCTGGTGGTGATGAGCTGTTGCAGCGTGTATTCACCTCCAGAGTACGTCTGTTTTAATATCCATACGCATGGCTTGAAAACGAAATTATTGTTAAAAAGCTCCGTTCCGAACGGTTCAGGCAGGCCTATGTTTAACGTTTTCGTTCTCTGAACCGTTCCGCCACCAAAATATCGGTCCTGAACCGGTTCGGAACGCAAAAATGTTGTTCGTTCTTAAAGTTCCTTATATTGTGCATCGTTGACTTTAGATATAGTTAATATAAAATATATTTGGTGGACTTTCAAACTTCAGTGCAACTGTATTAACGCGAAAACCGGGCTTAAAACACCATTAGATTCGCTTCCTCGTCTGTCCACAAGATGGAGCCCCAGATGCATGGGGCTTGACAACTGTGAAGGTTGCATGGATGCACAACCGGTCTCCCAGACATAGGATATGTTAAAATATATAGAGAACAGGAAAAAAAAATGTTTTTAACCGGTTTCGTGGATTTCATAATGTTCCTTTTCTGTTCCAGAACAGTTGAAGAAATCTTTTTTCGTTTCCGTTTCCGCTCCTTCTAAAATTCTGTAGAATTATGTTCTTTTTCGGTTTTCGTTCCGTGAATCGGTTCGGAGCCCTGTCCATACGGGAAGAAGAGAAGGCGGGAAGAAGAGACTGCCTGCAGTCTCTGTGTTCAAATACACCAGTCCTCCAGCGCGTGTTCAGCCGAGCGAGTCTCCCACAGCACGTAATGTGTGCAAAGGTGATATCTTTCAACGCTATACAGGTTGGTGATCGCGTAGAAATCATTAGCGCGATTGTTGGAGCCACGATCATCACAAAGAGAAATTTTCAAATCGCCACACACCTAGTTACCTAGATATCATTTTCAAATAAGTCCGAAAATGAGCCCGAACACAGCAACGTAACGGCATTGGAAGTCATATTCAGTGAAGAATTTTTACCCGAACTACCTGCCATGAAGCTTGTCTCATGACAGGCTTCATGTGGTTCGATCACAGCGTCCGTAGTGCCGTAGTTCAGCTCCCCTCGTCGGATGGTCTGCGATGTCTACACCCGATGTTGTTAACCCAGGTAAAATTTTTCACCCTGAATCAGGGCTCCGAACCGGTTCAAGGAACGTAAACGAAATCCGGAAACAAATGGAATTTTGCATAATTTTACGAGGAGCGGAAACGGAAACAGAAAAATATTTCTTTAGCTGTTCCGGAACAGAAACGGAACATTATAAAATCCACAAAACCGGTTAAAAACGTGTTTTTCCATTCTCTATATATTTTAACATATCCTATGTTTGGGAAACTATTTCCATCCACTTTCACTGTCAGCCATCAAGCCCCATGCACCTGGAGCTCCATCTTGTGGACAGAGAAGGAAGTGAATGTAATGGCGTTTTAAAGTTTTCCCGTTAATACAGTTGCACTGAAGTCCACCAAATATATTCTGTATGAACCTATCTCTAAATCTAACATTGCACGATATAAGGAACTTTAAGGACGAACAGAATTTTTGTGTTCCGAACCGGTTCAGGAACGATATTTTGGTGGCGGAACGGTTCTGAGAACGAAAACATTAAACCTAGGCCTGGCTGAACCGTTCGGAGCGCTTAAAAATGATTTCGTTTTTTAAGCACTGCCCTGAATATGATTTTGGGTGCCGCTATGTTACTGTGTTCTGATTTTTGATCTTGTCTATTTAATGGGACAGCACATACACCTATTGCCTTATTAAAAACGATGGTGGTAATTTGGTAACTTGCGCTAGTGCGGATCTGTGCCCCAACAATGCATGAATCAAAAATGTGTGCAACCCGTTCCATTTACACATTTTTGTCGGGACTTACGATTGAATGCAGCTATCCCATTGGTCCAGACGAACATGTGACCACACCGAGCAAGTAACTTCAAGTCGGATTTTCAAAATGTCAGCCTCCTGTTTTTAGCGCGTGAATTCACAACGGCCGCATCCATCACATATACATAGTCTTGTGCCTGTGGCTCGAGTTCACAACACACGCAGCGTTGTGAGTTCGCTTCCGCCTCTCCGACGCATGCTGCAGGTCTGTCTTCCCCTTGCTCTCTCATTCTACTTTCGCCCTAACGCTGCAGGCTAACGCTGATAGAATGGGAAAATGAAACGTGCTGTGCTTGCAAAGCAGAGTTGAGGGGGATTTTTTTTTCCTAAAGCACAACAACAAAATATAATTTGCCCCCCTCGAGGAGCTAACAGGGTTAAGACCATCACAAAGGAATGAACAGCAGAGACCACGAAAAAAGAATTCAGGGCTCTGGAGGAGGTGGCTAGCCAAGTAGGCAGCGCTAGAGCACAGTAGTAACTGATGAAATACACCAACTGACGTAGGAATGAAATTTGACTGGATGACGATGTGGACCATTTACTGGAGATCTGAGTTTTCCTGCTGAAATGAGTGGCTAATATGGAAAACCAATAAAGTGCATCTCTAATCATCATCCCCTTTTCTCTTTTCTTTAATTATTTGTATTCATTTAACACAACATTTTGGACATACTTTAGATTGCTCATTTTCATTTGATCATTTATCCTTGTATCTGTTCACCCCCCCCCCAACCCCCTTTCCCTATTACGCCCCCACTTATCCTTTTTTAGAAAACTTAAAACTTGAAATAAGAAGTAGGAAAAAAGTCATTACGATTCTCAATGGAAAAGACAACCAGACGTATGTGTTAGGTAATATTACTTGATCAATAGAGTTTAATTAATGGAGGATACGGACGGATATGTGTAGAGCGCTTCACAGGCTCTGTCCGTCGATTTTGTATGTATGTGACATGGATCTGGGGAGCTTACGATTACGGACGAGCGCATGAATACGGAGCAATACTACCAAGAAAAGGTGGGGGCGATGGAGGATTTTTTTTTTGTGTGTGCAAAATGTCAACAAGCTGGGGAGGCACTGGGGATGTCCTGCGGTGCCGTGAAATGAAACTTCTGCCTCCTGACCGAGAGGACATATTCTGTTATTGCTTATTTTAAAATGAAAACTGCGCGGAGGTTTAAGGGTGACAACACATTTAACATAGTACAGATGACGTGCACACGTAGGGTATGAATGGGGCTTTAGTGTGAGGGGTGGGGGCTGGTTTAACCAACTCCACCACAGAGCCTTGATCAGTAGAATTAAGGCAATAACATATTTTGCTAGGCTCACGTCTTGCAAGTCTGTGGTTCCCAGACTCACACAGGACAGCGGCCTGGTCCAGACTGAGGGTTTTTGTGTGTCTCAGGATATTTGGGGGCCTGATCAACGACGTCAAGAGGAAGTGCCCGTTCTACTGGAGCGATATCCGTGATGGCTTCAGTCTCCAGTGTCTGGCCTCCATCCTCTTCCTGTACTGCGCCTGCATGTCTCCCGTCATCACCTTCGGCGGGCTCCTGGGACAACACACCAAGGACAACATTGTGAGTTGTTATTACCTGGCGAGCCGGAACCAACCAGTCGTCCACGCATCGCACGCTGCGAGACGGCACATTGGGTCTGGGCAAATCAGGCAGACGTCGCCTGTATGCGGGCTGAGCAATCGAATGATTAGAATCGAGATGTGGGCGGAGTTTGGTATGGGCGACGCGAGACGTGGGCGGAGCTTGGTTGTCACGCCTCCACGCCACTTGTCCCACCTACTGCCCTGTGATTGGATAATACGGTTTGATTGACAATTTTTTTTTACGTTTTTGGACCCTGGTTTTACCAGACCCAAAAATCGTTCTAATTGCGTGCGATGCACGGATGATTTGTTTGCTTCTTGCTCACCAGGCTAACAAAGCCTTAACTCAAACTGTGAAATCCATTAGGCTTGGGTGTAGGGCTAAACATTTATTCTTCTTTTGTATTTATTGACAGAATTAGTCGGAAACGTGGTTGAAGGGGTCGGGAGTAGAGATAGCCAAAAAGAGGTTGTGGGGAGTAGAACTTGCGGCAATACAGACGCTGCAATATAAACCAGTGATTCTTAACTTTACTTTAAAGTTCATCGTTAATCCGACTAACTTTAACACATCCAATTACAACGTTCATGCGTACGATAATCAACCAGGTCGCCTTTGAACCAAAGCCATGCACTGCCGCCAGTTGTTGACAGATTTGATGATTTTTTTTGCCCTAGTTGAAGACGAGTTACTTGGTTGCTAGGTTACCTGAAACTACTGCTGTTGATGATCGCCAGACAAACTAGAAGTAGCACGAATCTCCATCTTCACGGGGCATTGCAGACAAGCCAACGAGGGGAGTAGAAGTTGCGGCACTGTGGACTATTGGTGTCTGAATTCTCCATGTACCCTATATAGTGCACTGAAAGTATCCCACAATGCACCGCAAAAAGTAGTGAGCAATATAACCCATAATGCATTGCATTTTAAAAATGACCTAAACTTAAAAAAAATGCGGCAAATTGTTATAAATGTAAGTACTTTTGACTTTTTCTGATGATTGTTGAATTTTATAATTATATTTTTTATAGTTATATTTTATAATAATTTGGACGGCGCCCACTCTAGCGACCGAAATATCGGCCGTTGCTGTTGAGTGCAATAATATTGAACGCATATATAACGCACTATATGGGGCGTAGGGACTAGGGGATAGGGAGCGATTTCAGACACAGCCATCGTTGTTATTTCCAACAGTGGTATATGAAAGAACGAGCCATTTGGGCGAGTGTTTCAACAAGAGCAGAGTTGAACTGTTGACTGTTTACGAGTTTGCCTGGCTCATTAAAGTTGCCCCCTTGTTGTGTAATGCTGTGAGTTTATGTTGGATTTTGATCTCTAGAGAATAATTACAATAAGAATGCATCATTGTTTTCAGCTCAATCTCACTCATAGAGTTTATGCGATTAAGCAACAAACAAGACCTGTACATTACATGAGCAGCATAAAGGCCCATAATGGAAACGGACACTTTCTATCAGTTTGTCTTTTGGTCAACACCTTGTCAGAGATGCAGACTCGAGTCAAAACACGAGTCACCAAAAACGGGACTCGAGACTCGCGCCCTAAAGACTCGGACTCGACTCGGTAATCTAGGTCAATGACTCTTGGCGAGTATTTCACGAGTCTTTCCTGGCTTAAAAAAAATCCTCCGCTTCCTTTCCATCCACGCGTGGATGGCATGCTTGGACAAGTGTCGGTCGGCGTTAAACAATAGAAGAAGAAGGTTGTGAAATACTCACCTACCTCAGTCCATCACGGCGGCGAGCAGCGCAACAGGCACAGCAGGCCTCAAAACTACTGCTGCTATTCCACTCATCGTCCACAAACTTCAACTTGCCCTTCATAATCCAGTATAACTACAGGCTTCACACAAAATAGCGCTGACATTTTCTGCCTACCGCCACCAACTATCTTGGAATTAAGGAATGAATGGACTCGGACTGGGTTGTTTACATCTGGCTCATCCGGTAGGCAAGTGCACCAACAAAAAATTTCCCCCTGGAATGTAACCCCAACCGGAAAGTTCCCCCTAGTGGGCAACAATTCCATTCACAACATGTCATTTTGAACATTTAACCTTGTTTATGTATACGTATTCATAATCATTACATTTCTATATAAACCTGTATGATATTAGCTAACTTTGAACTAACCATTCTGTGTGCGATATATGCATGTAGTCAAATCTAGTTCTGCATTCAATTCCAAGCGTTTAGAGCTACATCTTTAAAAATGACTCGAGACTCAACTCAGACTCGTGCCCTAAAGACTCGGACTCGACTCGGCCTCGACCCCTAAAGACTCGGACTCGTACCCTAAAGACTCGGACTCGACTCTGACTCGACCCCTAAAGACTCAGACTCGTGAGGTCGGGACTCGTGTACATCTCTGGTTTGTGGCCCGCCAGGCTAGATGCGTGGGGGGAGATTTTTTTTAATACCGTGATAATACCGGTGACTGTGATAATTTTGGTCACGATAACCATGACCGTAAAATTTCATACCGTGACCCCCCTATTTGGAAGTAGCCTCCTCTTTTTATCTTTGCATTCCGATGTTTGCTCTCCACTTTCTATGGCGGTTAGTTCTGTGTCCCACAACTTGATTGAACAAAACACTGTAAAAAATCTGGATACAGATTAAGAAAGAGTTGAATTGTGCTGGCTGGTCTTTGCACGCCCCAATTGCCAATAACCACCTGTCCCTTCCTTCTTCTCCGATCAAGTTTATAAGACCTGGCAAGATACACTTTCAGGGGCAATTTAGGAGCTTTCGAGACAACCTGGAAACCCCTCATAACTTATTTGGACCCTAAACTAAGACAAGACAAGACTAGACCATGTATGCCAACCACCCCCCCCCCTGTTATGTCTAGTATTTTTGTTATGATTATTTTGTTAAGATTAATTTTTATTATTCTTATTTTTCTTAAATAGTCTGTCTTTTCTTTTAGATAGGATATGTATGTTATGTCTACACAAAAAAGTTGACATTTTGACTGCTCATGACCTAATGATGACAAAGTGCTGTTGTTGATGTGGATCAATAAAAATGTAATGGGCCAATTCAAAAACTACGTCATCACTGGCGCTCCGCCAAGTTTGCGCGCAAATCTTCCACCGAACCAAAACAGCCCCAGTATGTGGCTTGATTTGCTTCGTCGGAATCACATTGAAGAATTGCATATAGTTAGATGGGAAATACATGTAAAACCTGGGTAAACATGCCATAACTGATTCTACTACTACTGCGACTACTACTTTCGGCCCCAAAGCCTGTCCACACCAGTACACACACTTTTACTTCAGCTGTCCCATCTCAAATGCTCAAGTGTTGAATGCATGGGTCAGGCCCCAGGGGACCTAAGCCGTTAAACATGATGGGAAACTGACATATGTTCTGCTAGGCTGCAGGCAAGGTGATAATGTGCCATAGGCCTCATTTCTACTATGGCGTCCAGGACGGTACACTACATTTAGAGTCGTTTGGGGTACCCAGTCCGTAGCACACGGAATCGAACCGTTGACCTGATCATCAAAATCGTCCCAGGCCTAATTTTGGCAGTATTCACAATAATATCATCAACCGTGATTTTGCCATCAGCAAGACGTTAAATATTTTGACGGTGAGATAACCGTCTGATTTTCAAAATGATTATGACGTTCGGTACCGCACACCGTTACACCCCAAGACTACCATGGTTACCCATGTACACTGCTACCGCGTTAAATGAAATGATTTTATAATAACTATTTTAAAACATTGTTATCTCAGAGTGTTACAACACGCCAGCGCAACTCCGATGTTCATGCCGTCATAGAAGCAGCCCACACTAATGCCGAAGCATTTTAAAACGTTAGCCGGAAGCGCACACACCAATGGCAGCGCAACTTCCTTGATCATTCCCGTTGCATAAGCATCAGTCTTCCCTCCCCGCCAGTCTGATACTGCCAAATCATTTAAAGACATTGATATCCCGGGTGACCTGGAGCGGTACGATTGCTCTGGTAGGCGCTAAATGTATTAATTTATCTGCAATGATAATCCGCAATTCAAAGTGCTTCACAGCAACACAACAAAAATAAAAAAGGAACAATTGACCCACAGCTTCCTAACCCAGTGGTCCGCAAACACACACACTGGTGGTACGCGGGATTACATCATAAAAATTGAGCTGCCGGAGGTGGGACGCGAACTAAAGCTGAACGATAAACTGCACAAGTAGGTTAACCACGGTGCGCCCCCTTGCGGTTAATAGACCGCGAGGGTTGCGGTTTTAAATGCATTGAAATGCATTTTATTTTATTCAACGTACTTTTCTTTTTCATATACTTATTATAGTTTGCAAAATTGATTTTTTTTAGTAACATAGGTCTGCAAGAATTTGAGGAGGAGAATATTTCTGTTTTTTTCATTTAAAATAGATTTGCTTTTAATATATATATTTTTTATTTCCTCAAAAATGTTGCTACTGCACCTGCTACCTGCCTCTGAAAATATGTTGCTATGTGTCTGTACAATTTATTAATTGTAATTAAGAAATGTAAAAAATAAAATGAAACAATAAAACCGCAATTAATCGCAAAGGTGAAAAAAACGCAATTTTTATTTTTGGACAAAACCGTGCAGCCCTAACGCGAACCCAGGTCTCGCGCGCGGTGGACCAGCACGCTACCAGCTAAGCCACTTCAGCAATCGCTATGTGCGGAAGTATATAGAAGGGAGTCATTGCTGCAAGCTGTGCCGCTGCAGGCAGGCGCATAGCAGACGATCGCAGTTTGTTGCTGATAAAGGTCGCATTTATTTGATATAGGTTTTAAATAAGTAAACGACTATTTGCATATTGCATTTGTTAAAATAACATTCTTTGTAAAATATTAACATGTATAAAATGGAAAGATAAAGATGTATATTTATGTTGGGAATTTGTTGAGTTGGAAATTGTTGCACTAATCAAAGAATATAATTAGTATATAATATATTTTAGTACATGCAAGGAATTGATTTATGATCATACACCTTTGCTGATAAAATTATTTAAATGATCTGAATCACAATTTATATAATTTGTTGGAAAATAAATGAATACAAGTGTAAAATGAAATGTGTGTACGTGGTACTTGGGATGAAGTTTGAGGACCACTGTCCTAACCCATTAAAAAGCAAGCATACGGGGTCCGCGTTGGTCGAGTGGTTATGGACACTGCACCTAACGCGTCCCCATTCATGTTAGTGGCGCTGTGTCTACCGCAGCGACCACAGTGTCGCGAGTTCGACTACGCTCGTCGACTTGTCTGCAATGTCTACCCCCGATCTCAACCCAGTTTCCGACTAATCCTATCCAACAAAGATGGAAAAACGGCGCTGACGCCAAAAAAAATAACAAAAAAAAAAGCAAGCATACACACATACATAGACAAGGGCACCCATACAT
>OMKY01143909.1:0-16759 GCA_900302395.1 Bregmaceros cantori
TGTTGTCAGTTTAACCCCTATGTTCCGAAGTCCCTATGTTCCGAAATCTCTCCGAAAATGTTATGGTGCAACCCCTAACACCTACCCTAAACTTAACCCCTAGCATAATCCCTTTGTTCCGAAATGCCCCATACATTTTCGGAACATAGGGATTTCGGAACATAGGGATTTCGGAACATAGGGCTGACCCCATGTTGTCTTTGTGACGTCATATCTAAGTCAAACACACATGTAAAAAAACGTCGGTTTCTTCGAAAGAGCCGGTTGTGAGGCGTGTTCTGACGCAGACCCATTAGAATCTGATGCTCCTGTCCACCTTAACACGATCAACTTCTTAGCCGCCGTGAGGGCAGAATTATTCTGGTTTTATATCTGGGTGCTGGCTGCAGGAATACAATTGAACAATAAAGCAGTGACAGATTCAGGAATGTGAACTGAAAACACTTCCGATACCTTGTGGGAGATTTGTGTTGCATTTTTATTATATTGTTGCTATATTTTGGGAAGTCACAAACAACAATAACAATTGCCCCAATAAATTCTTGGCTCCAGCAACATTTGTTTGATCATTGAACAAGAAGAATTAATCAAATGAGGTATTTGGGAACCTTGTTGCCATCATGTAGCTGAAACACGTAATTTATTAGTACATGGTTTGACAGAACGCCATTCATAAATCCAGTGTTTCCTCTTGCTGTATATCCTCGGTGCCAAGCCATGTCTAAAATTTTATTGAAAAATCCATTGCCTGTGTGTATGTGTGTGTGTGTGTGTGTTTGTGTGTGCGTGTATGGGTATGTGTGTATGCCTGCTTTTTAATGGGTTGGGAAGGTTGTGGGTCAATTGTTCTTTTTAATTTTGTTGTTTTGTTTTGTTGTGTTGCTGTGAAGTACTTTGAATTGCTCTGCCAGAAAAAATATGAATAAAGTTTGATTTGAAATTATGCCTTCACTGATCTCACCTGACACTCCCCGTTGTCCACCTCCATGACCCCGCTGCCCTGGGAGCTAGCTACTACGCCCAGGGTGGTGGCGTTGCCTTGCAGGCCCCAAGACAGGAAGGGGTTCTCTGGGATCTCCTCGGTGGCTCGAGGGGCCGGGCAGTCGATGCTGAAAGAGCACACCCAGCTGAGAGCGGTTGTAGCGGACTCGGGCCGCGCGTAGAGCTTCACGTGATAGGTGCCACGTGCTGGGGGCAGGATCTGGAGAGCCATGGTCCTCTGGGACACAGTCAGCAAGCCCCAGGAACTAGCAATGAAAGTTTAATTTATTACCTGTGCTGGGGCAGAGCCGCGAAGCAGGTTATGTTTTTGGTAGCATTGGTTTGTTGGGTTGTCTGTCCCCAGGATAACTGAAAAAGTTGTGCACGGATCTGGATGAAATGACACGGAGGAATCGATTACATTTTGATGTAATGTAGCCAATAAGTAACATAATCATACTTAATCACCAACTTACCGATAGATTGCAGGGTGCTTACCGTGGTCACGTGACCAGACTTCCGGGTCACAGGGGCCACTAGGAAATGTAGTTGGCATGTTCGCGCAATCGCAATCGCGGGTTGCCATACATACTGCTAGTACTAAAAGTACTATTTTTTTGTACCACTACGGCGCAGGTTTGCAATCTCTTGAGTGCTTCTACTAGCAGTGTTGTCACCGTTATTTGTCAAAAAATATATCGATAATGATATGGTTAAAGATACTGAACCTAAAGACGGCCCCCATTTATAGCAATGTCGCTGTGGTTTAGATCACACCACCCGCAGTGACGCCAGTTCTACTCCTCTCACCGGCTTTGCAGCAATGTCTACCCCCAATCTCTTCAACTCCATATCTGACTGATACTGTCAATAAAGATGGAAAAACAGCACTGTGTGGTGGGTCCACAATTAATAGAATTATCGAGCTAAATACTGGATTTCATCACGTGTGGTTTAGACTGATACAATGGCACATGGGAGGTTACGTGGGGCTGGCCAATAGCTGTCAGCTTATCATTGTGACATCTCATGTCTGGAATGTTCTGTCTATAAATGCAATGAGCCGACAAGGCTCTGCCTCTTTGTGAACCGGTCCTATGTTGAATAAACATATCACATCGAGCACTTTGAAGCGATCCAGCCTGCGTTCTTCCCCCCGCCGGCGGCGGATGTTACAACCTCCAAAACTGAAAAAAATAAATAAATAAAATAAAATGAAATATAGGGGGATGACATTTGTCCCGCTGGGTGTAACGCACTAGTGGATGAAAGTGGATGAATTTTGCACAAATGCACAACGTTTCAAAATCCGCTTACTACAGCTCGCCCTGTGACAAATTACATCCCCCCAACTTTGCTCACCGTTTTATGTAAGTATTGATGAAATATATGCAAAATCCGACTTGACCGATGTGGTCACAAGTTCGTCTGGACCAATGGGATGGCTGCTTCACTGGCAGTTCCCACTTGAATGAGTAAATGAAATGGGTTGCACAGATTATTCAATCATGCGTTTGTGGGGCATAGATCCGCACGAGAGCATTTGGATGTGGAATAGCGTGACGCATGTTGTAGGTGTGTACTTCCGCTGGTTAGACCTGTTGAAAAATAGTCAAAAACACAGCAAAATGAACGGAAGTGGCGAGCATATACGGGGGCGGTTAAGGAAGTAAACCGGAAACGGGTCAAAAACGTGTCTATATTCACTGGCACAAAACTGTGGATGGCTCCATAAGCCTACGTAAATGCAATGAACAGCCCACTTGTAAATTATTGCATTTTACCGCTACATTCTGGCCTTTCCACACAAAGTTTTAGCCTTCTCTAATAGTCAGACGGCTCATCCTCCTTAAATGGAAGGACCCGACTGCCCCATCTCTGACATTCTGGAAAATAGACCTCTTCTTCTCTTTCATTAATGTTGAAAAATGAAGGTTCTCACTACGTGGCTCTCTTGCCCCCTTCTATTCTACTTGGAGGCCTATCCTGGACGCCCTTGAGGTGAACTGCAGCCGGCCCACCAGACCTAATAACTCCTCTTCACAGTAGGATCTTTCTCCACCTGTTACCTTCCCTTGTGTGTTCAGTGTGGTTGTAGGTGTTTTTTTTCCTATTTCCCTGATGCCTCATTTTGTGATGTTGAGGTGTACCGACAGCAGCCTCAGAAACGTGTCGTCTGAAGTTCTTACCAGGAGCCACTGGTGGAGGTTGTGGAGCACTCTACACTGGAGCGCCCATGGAGTGGCGTGCACGGTTCGTCCAGGTGTTGTTGGACATCGTAGGTGTAGGTGATGGGCTGGGAGGAGCTCATGGAGATGGTGACCTCGCCGTCAACTGGAGAGGATCAGGACATAAACTGTTTCTTTCAGTAACTTTCTTTGTTAGTGTAACAAGGGTTAAATGTTTAATGTTCTAACTAACATTTACACAGTGGTTGAACCGACAGTTAAAGCCTGCCCAGCCAATTACCACAGGCAATCCACTAGTATTTAATACGTTTACGCGCCAAAAACAAGAGGCTGACATTTTGTTCTTCCGTCTGAAATGTACTGCCAGTGTCTGTATAGCTGCCTGTTTAAGTCGTCATAGTGGACCAAAGTGGCTGAATTTGTCATGTAAAAACCCCAACAGCCCTCACTCTGTGAGCAATTACACATTATCCACCCCACTTTGTTCACCGCTTTGCATAGATATTGATGAAATACAGTCAAAATCGGACTTGGAAGTTACTCACCGATGTGGTCACATGTTCTGGGTTGTTTCCACTAGCAACTCTGACAAAAATGAGTAAATGGAACGGGTTGGACAGATTATTGAATCATGCATTTGTGGAGCACAGAGCCACACTAGAACATTTGGGTATGGAATAGCAAAGCGCAGGCTACCACCATCCTTTAATTGAACCGGAACTACCCGCCGGACTATAGTGTGATACTGGTCTTGGTAACCCACTCATGGTGCTGGCTAATTATCCCAACCCCCAATGATGCATTGCGTGTTCTCTCTTCTTCTGTGGTACTATTGCAGACAGTATTGCTGGTTCGTTTCAAACCCGCTACTTTAGACTTCATAAAATTGTAATCCCTTACAGATATATAGTCAACCTTGCCGTTAAAGTTGGATAATATGCGGTTAAAAAAAGAGATCAAATTTCCAGGCCCGACTTCATTGAATTGTTCCTGGTCCTGGTTGTTTTTACAAGTTCTTCTTTGTTGGTTGTGTTTATGTTCCTTAAGCTATGGATGTCAGCAGACAGATTATTTTAACTTAAGCAGCTTTTGTGTCCATGTGCCTGAAGATTTGCACAGAAATCCCATGTGCTACCCAATACAATTTAAATAAATAAAAATTATTATTAACCAGACGAGTCACCTGTGTGCATGTGGAAGTCCTGTGGGTGCAGCAGTTTCAGACCCAGGGTGAAAAATGACGAGGTCTTGAAGACTCGTCTTTCAAACTCCCGGCAGCTCATCGGCCGCTCCAGCAGCTGCCAGTGCTCGTTGTCTGGCAGGTGCGACTCCACAAAGTCCTCGGGGTCCGTCAGGAAGTAGAAATCATCGTGTCTGTTGGAGAATACCCAGATATGGGCAGAGTAGCCATAAAAAAGTATTGCTACCTCAGTAAAATATTACTCAAGTAAAAGTATCAAGTAGTCATCCAAATAGTTACTCAATTAAAAGTAGAAAAGTACTCCACAAAAAAGAGAGAGAATGAGTCCAAATTAACTCTCATTGGGCTTAAAGCCAAATAGGTAATTGTACTTGTGGTCTTTTGCTTGGATGGGACATGGGTCCCAAAAGCAAAGAACACAAAAATCCAGTACACCAAGAACAGACTTTTAACAAGCGCTCATACATCCACATTGCATGTTCAGTGGTAGTTTAAATAACTACCACCATGAATCACTTTTTTCACTTCTGCCAAACAATGCTATAAATCAGGTGAGATCGGTTGATGTACTTCTTGATGAAGCTCTTGCTGAGTGGGTCCACCTGTCCAGCTCCCCAGCAGGCGTCCAGGAGGAACCACTGGTCCTCCAGCAGAACCGCGTTCCACATGTGGTCTGAACGGACCCCGTCCAGACTCTGGCCCCACTTGAACCCTAGGCCTTTGCTGTGACCCGGGACCTCCATGCACTCCAACCCAACCTGACTGGAAACAAACAAGACCTCATCATCAGGTAGGAGTCAGTGGAAAACGTCTCATCAAGAACTTAGGAATCTTGTCGCAAGGCAGACAGCTGCTTGGGGCCTCCGTTTTTTCCCCACTGTTTTTAGGGCATTATCCGAGCCACCTTCAGTGCATGATAGCATTAGTCAGTGAAAAGAGGTCATGTGATTGGTCACATGATGTGGTAGTCTACCTGCACATGGCCAGGCAGAGCGACGCGTATCCGCAACACACGCCCTTCCCTGCCGCGATCACTTCCTCCGGAGTGGTCAGCTTGTCGCTCTGGCCCAGGTACCCGGCGATGTCATACTCTGTGAAGTCAGATTAGTATCAGTCAATTAGTCCATACAACAATGAAACATAAAGGCTATGTGTGTTATCTTAGACCTAGACCTAGTGGGCCAAGGCCAATCCACGGCATGCAGCACTGAGCGGAAGTGCCGGTAATATGATTGGCGAATACCAAAAAAGTCTTGCTGTGAGGCAGCAGTGCTAAACACTGCATCACCATGCTCTGCACAACACTGTCCACTACAACCCGCCCCTTCTAATATAATCCACCACAAGATATGTTGGTCAGCTGCATCGCGATGCTAATCCTCGTCCAGCAATTAGGTGTTGAAGATCTCGGCAGCTGAAGACATCCATCAATGCTCCAGACTTGAAGAAGCAGCTCTTTGACATCGACGACGGGGGAAAAACGCAAAGCCCATCTCTCACCTCCCAATTTAGTCTCAGGAGACGCGGCCAGGGGTCGGTCGACGCAAGCGGATCCCGGCTGAGGGCTCATCTTCTTCATGTGAGAAGAAGCTGCAACCAGACGTAGCTGGTTCCAACCTTTGGTCCACATCATGATTGGAGAAGGTGTAACAAAGTACATGTATTCAGATCGTCATAATCAGATTTCCCAACAATGAACCGCAATGTGACAATGGCCAAACTGTTTTCCCCTTTTTGCATGAATGACATGTAGGACAGATGAAACCTTCAAGATTAATTTTAAGTCTCCACATTGCATATACCTGTCAGCACTATACACACATGGCATTTCAGTGAAACAACTCTTTCAAGATCAACAGATAATGAAGAAGGTTAACACAAAAGAACGAAAAGCACATAAGTTATAAAGTGGCATTGGCATAGTATCAGCACTAGTACACAGGGCTCTGTAGCACCTTCCCGAGGAGAGGAGGGAGAAAAGGTGGTGCGCTGAATGGGAGGGGACTGCTACTATGTTTTTTGCCCGGTCCTTCACCCTGTCCTGGAATAGGTCCTGAGGATAGGGGGGCGCCAATGATCTTCTCCGCCGTTCTGACCTCCCTCTGCAGTCGTAGTTTGTCAGATGTCGTGGCTGACCCAAACCAGACAGTGATGGAGGAACAGAAGACAGACTGGATAATGGCCATGTATCTGGAGCCTCCTTGACAGGCTAAATGTCTTAAGCTGCCGCAGGAAGCACAGTCTCCTCTGAGCCTTCTTCCGCACAGTCTATGCGCTAGCCCGCGCTCCAACCACCTATTCGAAGAGGGCTCGGCCCGCATTATTTAGTGCGTGTCAGGACCCGCATGGTGTGTTCACAGCTACCGAGACATTAAGAAACCGGGACCGAGAAACGGACCTGAGACGGACCCGGGATAAACACGCTGGTGTGAATACTCCTCGAGTCCTGACAACAACAGGACTCTTTCGGTTTTGACTGCAATCTCAGCGATCTTACTCAGGAGTGGCATCCTGTTTGCTGACGCTGTAAAACAACAAAGGCCTCGGACAAAGGCGCGTCTGTTAAACAGGATCACTGGTCAAAGCCAGACTTCCGCCTCAAAGAGCCCTTAATCAGTAACTAAGTTACAGGAACTTTAGCCCTCTGTCAAGTAACTAGTAATCTAACATATTACCTTTTCCAAATCAGTAATCAGATTAAAGTTATTTACCGAAAAACGAACTTTAAAAATGCAAGATTTTGGGGTGTGTGTGGTGGGCGAGCCGGTAGAGAGTGCGTCCCCCAGACCACAGGTCGAGCAGTGCTGCAGGTTCAAATCCCCTGTCCGGCTTTTATGCAATGTCTCTCCCCGACGCTTCATCCCAGTTTCTGATTTAATCCTGTCACTATCTCTCTCAATAAAGAATGAAAAATGGCGCTTGCTCCCAAAAATAACTTTAAAAATTGCAAGATTTTCTTGCAGTTTGATAAATGTATAAATGCATTTTATGTGGAAATTAAGTCCATATTATCAATACAACTCTGTGTATTTTGAGCAGTGTTCACTCCACCAGGACAAACTGCCCCTAGGGACTTTCTATTACTTGTCCCCTCTTTACATACCTAAAACTCTTTGATGATAGCAACAAACGGGCATTTCGGACACTGGCCAACACGGTTACATCATGGGCAGACTGACAGGTGGTTGGGTAAGAAGTTGTAGAGTAGACTAACAGGTGCAGGGTAACCAGGTCTATGCGGCAACGCTCCTCACGGGAAATTAGAATAAAGGGCATGTCTCCTGAGGTCAGAGCTAGGGGTATAATGAGAGAGGCCTCAGCAGAACGCTAGCACATCTAGCTCTGCCCAGAAAACTTTGACTGAGGAGGTTTGTCGTAATATCCGCTGTGTCTGAAATATAGTGCGCTATATTCCAGGGCACTGAATTTGGTGCTACATGGAGCCAGTAGGACGGACAACAAACAGAACTACAACATGGAACCAGTAAGACAGACTACAGAACTACAACATGGAGGCATTAGGACGGACTACAAACAGAACTACAACATGGAACCAGTAAGACAGCCTACAAACAGAACTACGACATGGAGCCGGTAGGACGACATGGAGCCATTAGGACGGACTACAAACAGAACTACAACATGGAGCCAGTAGGACGGACTACGAACAGAACTACAACATGGAACCAGTAAGACAGCCTACAAACAGAACTACGACATGGAGCCGGTAGGACGACATGGAGCCATTAGGACGGACTACAAACAGAACTACAACATGGAGCCAGTAGGACGGACTACAAACAGAACTACAACATGGAGCCAGTAGGACGGACTACGAACAGAACTACAGCATGGAGCCAGTAGGACGGACTACAAACAGAACTACAACACGTCAGTGGATACACCGACTCTAGTGTCCAAAATCTCGGTGGTTGCTGTTCAGTGCACTACAGGTGAGTGCACTACAAAGGGAGTGGGCAGTGATTTCGGACACAGCCTATCTGTGTCTGGGGCTGGGCACTGCCTTATGCAGGCCAAGATAGTATTTAGGTCTCGCCTCACAAGGGCCAGGCTCTCATGTAACCAGCCTAATATGAAGGACAGTTGTTTAAGATGCCGACAGTCGTTTTTAAATACTTCACATAACATGTCCTAGACCAGGGCTTTTCAACTACTTTGCTCGGCGGGCCGCATTGTCAGAAGCCCAATGTGCCAGGGGCCGGAGCAGATGCTGGACTGCATGCCCCACCCACTCCCCCTGCTTCAGTAATCTCCGGCCTATTTGTAAAACTTGACGTGATACAAAACCACATTTTCATCACTTTTATTTAAAGTGGCATACTTTCCATGAAAAGGGCTTCAATTGTATGCAACACTGGTGCTTTCTCGTTTGTAACAAGCAACATCTGAAACAACAACACACAAATAGTAAACAGCAGCCGCTCACTTGCATCTGTTGAGGTAAACAACAGAAACTCAGTTAGCCTCAACCACATTTCTGGTGATGTAAATAACAGTATCTCAGATAGATAAAACATGTTTGACCAAAAAATAATAATGAAAATGATTTTTTTCCCCAGGATTCCTCTGGAGGCCAGAAAAGAAATTGATTGGCGGGCCGGATTTGGCCCACGGGCCGCCAGTTGAATAGACCTGTCCCAGACTATGTCCACTGTATGAATGAAGAGGTATTCCAATATCTGTCAACAGGCTACTCGGTTTCTGTCCCCTGTGACCCATGGCTGTCCTTCCAGATAGAATGAAACTAGTATTATCCTTATGTACGCTACTAATGAGCCGTCTCAAACAGAAGGACCCCAATGCCCCGTCTCTTCCTTGTTTTTTCCTTCTCGCCTGACCCCAGCTCCATTAAAAGATTATCTTACCTAGTAAAGTAGTAAAGTCATGTTGACTGAACCCACCAATATTGTTGCACAGCCACACCCAGACAGCTCGCAGCCTCTCCAGAGGCGTCCGTGACTCGGTGGTGATGCTCTTTACGATGGAGATCACGTCCAGAGGTCCTCCTTGTTGCTTCAGCTGGAAACACGTCAGTCGTTAGCAGTCACCTCACTAAGTTACAGTAACTAAGTTACTTTCATTTGACCCTTTTTTTTACTAGTGCGTCCAGTGGGTCTGGATCAACCAGCCCAACAAATCGTCCACATTCAGGCGATCCTATCAGTGCCCGTTAGGGCGGGCTTTGTCAGATTCGAGACGTGGGCCTCCACGCCACGCAGTGATTTGATAACTTAATTTGATTGACACACCTTTTCTCCAACCAGACCAAACGATTGTTCTCAACGTGTGCGATACGTGGGCGATGTATTCGTTCTGGCTTGCCAGGCTACAATCAATTGGTTTAATGGGTCACATCTGAGGAAGGAGCTTCGGTAAGATTTATTTTTCTACCCATGATGCATTGTGTGATCGTTGCAAATTCTGCGTTGTGTGTGTAGTTATCTTGCAGCATTTACATACCTCTCTGTCACACACACTCTCCATTCCATCCAAAACCCTAGCCCCTAATCCCTAACCTAGCCCCTAACCTCCTACCACATAAGCCTAACCTGACCCTAACAAAATAAGCATATCATTTTTGGGATTCGAACTTTACATCACAGCAAATATTACGCCAAAATTATCCAATCTAACACCAGGCCGATGAATTGCGGCGGATGTTTGGAATGGAGTTATTTGGCAATGGTAGGAGCCTCCCTCTTGCAGCACCCCCTGGTGGTCATTTCACACCCATTACACAAGTAACCTTACTTTTTCCAAAGCAGTAATCCGATTAAAGTTGTTAAAGTCAAACATCGACCCGAGAGATTTACCCCCAACTAACTACAGAGGCATGCCAGCCCCGTATGGGGATGGTGTTATCAGCCGCCGCTGACAGCACCCACGGAGATGTTTGTTTTGGTAGCATACTGGACATGATTGGGTGGTAGGTGGCACCCAAAATAGCTGCTGCACTTCACGTTGGGGCTGGTGGCACCGTGGAGGTAAAAATAGCCTACTGTTGCCTGCTGGGCGTACTCTGGGCCATGGAACAAGAGTGACCTTTGGGGGCCCCTGCTTGGCAGTCAAGTGCTGTATCTGTGGATTAGTTGGGTGCAACATGTAGCGTAGCGCTAACGCCCGGCGGCCCCTGGGAGCAGCTTTGGCTAAAAGCATAAGTGGGATGTCTCGTCTTATTGTACGCTGCGCCGCATGGAACTCGACCCCGGGAAGTCGTCAGGCAGAGTCTCGTCGCTCTGTGGACTTGGTGCAAGTTGGCTGCTTGTTGGAGCCAAAACGGAAGTGAAAAAAAAAGTACAGGTGGCAAGTGCAAAGGCAGGGTTTGAAGATCTTAGAGGATGAAGGATGTTTTTGCATGATGAATACGAGGTACTGCCCTCGGGAAGAAGATATAGATTCCCAAACTGCAAAACAAATTCAAGACGAGGTGATTGATTGGTACCCAACCCCTGATACAGGAAGTGGTCTTACCTCAATCCCTGCTCTGATCACGTGACTGTCCACCCTAGAAAACACTTGTGAGCTGGAAATCAAGTCCCTGCGTCGCTGCCTTTTTGTGCGGGTTCCTCTTCCAGTGAGAGGTGGGCTGCTCGGGCCCCTCTGGAGAACAGGTTTGTCTGAACCCACATTGCCCGGTGCTGTCTTCTTCACGACGGCCACCGTGCGCGTGACACTCTCCGACGACAATTGTCGTTTGGCAGCCGGCCGCAGGTCTTCGAGATTCACCGCCGAGGTCTCAGGCACTTTCAAGCTAAGCTTGGGTCTGTTCGTCGTGGTACTCGTTGAGTGTGTCGGGGACGGGTTCAAGTCTGGTTTTATATCTGGTTTCAAACTCAGTCGTACATTGGCCTTGAGTTCTCGCTTTTGATCCGTTAAGTTGTCGTTAACCAGCAACGTTCTGACGACAGCGATCGGTGCTGACAAGATGGCGGGGCTTTCCTGTGGGTGAAACCCTTGGCTCGTCTCGTCCGGCCGGGTCGGGGCTTGGGCAGTGCAGGTGAAGGGAAACGAGAACTTGTGGATGGCTACGTCGGCAGACATGATGCTGACAGGAATCCCTTCCCCTCTGGCACGTGCCACTTCCTGTTGGGATGAGGAGACTGATATTACTACTCATATAAAACGCTCCCAACAAAGGATGACCCTTTTAAAAAAATGACCAAAACCAAATTAATAATTACAGCAGGACTTAATTTGAGGAGGAGCTAACATATTAGGTTCATATACTAGCCCCTCCACCCTAGAGCTACTTGTCCTCTGGGCTCCAGGACCTCTGGCTGCTACAATAACAAATTTTGCTGGAAGATAAATTGAATTAGATAGAAATTATTGAGATATTCTATAACATCCTGTGTTCATTCAACATGAACTTCTTCAAATTCCAGTTCAGTCCTTGTAAAATTAATTTGTTCATTCATCGTTCATAGGTCATCTTTTTGAACTATGAACAGGTGGTTCCCTAAAATTCTCTAAAATCCTTCACTATCGCCTAAAATATGAAGGTTAGGCTAAAATATGAAGTTCTTTGAACACATTCGGGTATACTGATAACATAATTTAGTCATTTCAAACATATAATAACAATACGATAAAAATGCAACACAAATTTGAATACACCCTCTCAAATATCAATAAATGTAATTTTATTAAAATACCAAGGAATTTCTCTCAGTTGCTTGTCCAACATCAACATGACGCCCAAACTGCACACACATGCCTTTGTTTACACATAGGGTGGATTGCCCTAATGTGGGCCCTTTTTTGCAGCTTCCTAAAGTGGGACAGTCAGTTGCCTAATGGTGAAGAGTGACATGTAGTGTTGAACGACAGTCTGAAAACAAACACGACAAATCAATCATGAATTTAGCCCTTGAACTAACCCACGCTAAATTTGTATTTCAGGTTTGAATATGCTCGATATTCAGAGAAAGAACTTGATGCGCTCAGAGATTGAAAATCTGTGCCGGCGGCCCCATGCGACCCGGAAGTCTGTTCACGTGACCGCGGTAAGCGCACAGCGATCTATCGGTAAGTTGGTAAGTTGGTGATTAAGTATGATTATGTTACTTACAGGCTACAGAAATGCACCAAAATGTAATCGATTCTTCCGTGTGTCATTTCCAACAACTGTACAAAATTTCATCCAGATCCGTGCACAACTTTTTGGTTTAACCCCTATGTATGTATGCAACCCCTAACATCTACCCTAAACTTAACCCCTAGCATAATCCCTATGTTCCGAAATGCCCCATACATTTTCGGAAAACATAGGGATTTCGGAACATAGGGACTTCGGAAGATAGGGCTAACCCCCAACTTTTTCAGTTATCCTGGGGACAGACAAACCAACGGTACCAAAAACATAATGTGCTTCACGTCGCAGCCCCGGCTCAGGTAACAAGCCCAGTACTGGGCTGAAATTTGCACGTGCACCAACGTTTAAGCATCGTTACGGACGGGCCTAACTGAGCGTCGGGGAAAAATCCAGCTTGAAAGCAAGCTCTAAATTAGCCGCGGAAAACCAAATCCCACCAATCCGATTAGTCACTGCATTGTTTTCTCAGCGCACCGCACATCAGCGGACCTCCTCCCCGGCTGGTCTGTATTTTTAGGGCTGGATCTGGGCGTGGTGTTTGACGTTATGTAGCTGGCATAACACGGCATTAACACTCCCGCGGCCGGGGCTTCGAACATCCCCATGGGAACACTGCGGCTAAAATTGACCCCGCGGTTAGCGCTTCTTGCTTTGCTAGCTGCGTTTAAAAACGTGCTTGTTCCGTAATCTGGTGCATTACGACACTTACGTGCGTGAGCTACTTTTAGATCTTGTTTCACTACAGCTGACGCCATCGGCAGGGAAAAGTTATATTTAAATTATATTTTCAACAGATTATATTAATTTGGTGCCAAAAACGTATGTATAAACTTACAGTGTTTCAACATGCACAAATTTCAGTTCAGTACTTGTACAATTATTTTGTTCATTCATCATTCATAGTCATCATTCTGAACTATAAATAGGTGGTTCCCCAAAATAAACTTTTTTGTTCCTTTTTTCATTCTTTTGTGTTGCTGTCAGCTATAATTTCCCCAAGAGAGACGCCTGCAGCACCATTGGCTCGGCCCGCAGGGAAGCTCCACACGGCTTTGCTTGTAGCCACGGGCTGCTCGCAGCCGCTGCCCGTGTTGCCCGGTTTCCCCGAGACATTCACACACGTGTATTCCTCCTCCCGTAAGATATGAACGTTCCCTCTAGGGAATTTTTCATGTACCTCCGTATACGGACGGAGGTATAAACACAAACTCTGAGAGCAAGGGCTGGAACGTATGAGCACATTTTATCCACCTCCGTAGGGTTGGTGCACAAGATTATGTGGAAGTGTTATCATACAAAGGAAAAAGGCAGCCATCTTGAAGGATTCTATGCTTTATCTTAAAACAAAGCAATTGTGAAAACAAAACTAAATGAATTTGGAGCAAATTCATCCACCTGGTCTGAGGTTATAGACCAAACAAAGAATTGGCCATCTTGAATTCAGCCATCTTTAGTAAGTGTTGGCCTCCAAAATCTCTTCACTTCACCTACCTACCCACCTACCCTAGAGCATTAACACACTGAATCTGGGACAAATCCATCAGCGAACTCTGTCAATAAAATTAATGAAGAAAAAAAATGTTGGTTGTATCCTAGCCTGGCAAGCTAGACCCAATGAATCCTTCACACATCGGATGTATACACTACAATCACACATTCCAATGTTCGTTATAGTCGCGTGCGATGCATGGACGATTCGTTGGCCCGTTGGTGTTTGGTCGTTTGGTTCCGATGGTGAACCCAGCTCATGGCGCTGGGTCTGGAAATAGCTGTTGAAGTTATGCATTCCAACATTCATTGGTGTAGCATGAATGACAAACGGCTGCGGTATGAACATAACTTGTCATTAATATGTGATGTTGGTGACGAGAGAAAACTATCTGTCAACACAGGAAACAGATCAATTCTTCCACATAGGATAAAAGGAGCTGTAAGAATGTATTATTCTAATCATTGATTCATAATTAACTCATGCAGTGCCAAAGATATGTCCTCACCATCTTTGGCACTTATTGCAAAAAAAAAAGAAAAGATTTGGGTGCCTTACCGCTTCCGTCCCCCGAGAGGGTGCCATATGTCACCTCTCAGGCCATATGAAGGGGGTGTATAGCGGCGGCGTATACTGCCACCCATCGGCCAGCCGCATTTATTCAGGATTTTGTCCGAAATCAGCCTGCTGGGCTGAGCAACTATTATATTTTATATAAATATTTCTCGCCTGAAAAGACTGAACTCTGAAGTTCCCTTCGCTATGTTTTGGTTGAGGACACAGAACTTGATTTTCACATGTTGCAAATAACCCTGACACTGGGACATGCTGAATTTGTAAAGGGCCGGCACTGAATGAGTTAAGAAGTTAGACCGCTGCTCCAAGGCAGACCCTTACATAGTCTTGTTGTTGTGGCTCAGACCACAGCACACGCAGTGCCGCGGGATCGCTTCCCCTTATTGCACGTCCGCTCGTCCCCGCTCTCTCATCCCCCTTTCACACTAACACTGTCAATAAAACGAGAAAATGGCACTTGCGCTGAAAAAAAGGTGTTTCCAAGTATCTGTATTTTTTTTTTAAGTTATTTTTTCCGACGTCAATGCCGTTGTTCCATCTTTATTGGATAGGATTAGTCGGAAACTGGGTTGAAGAGATCGGGGGTAGACATTGCAGACAAGTCGACGAGCGTAGTCAAACTCACGACACTTGCGGACGCTGCGGTAGACACAGCGCCACAAACATGAATGGGGTCGCGTTAGGTGTGGTGTCCATAACCACTCGGCCAAGGCGGACCTGTTGACTTTCTATGCGGGCGCGTGCTTAATAATAACTCGTGGGTATGAAATGTGTGGGTATGAAAGCACATCACGTGGGAGGAGAGAGTTCCCAGCATGCAACAGGAGCAACAGGGGCTAGGAGTGAGTAGACACCCTCAGCTAAAAGCAGGACACTAAAGACAAGTTCGGCAGATAGTTCTGGTTAATTTTCTAGGCTGAACGTAACTCCCGGTTCCATTTATTTCACCGTGTTTAGACTATTTTTCAAGATATCTATTCAGTGGGAGCACACACACCTACCGTGTTATTTAAAAAGGGTAGTGGTAACTTGCTCTGTGCTGTTACACACCCAAATCAGTGTGATCAGAATATTTTTATATTTTTAGTTAAGTTGCTTAGGGGTTGCTTAAATATGGGGTTTCTGGACATTTTACTACAAAACTGATTAAAAAGCGTAGTAATTTTAAACCAACTCATTATAAAAGTCTCAGAGAGAGAGAGGGAGTGAGAGAGCAAATTGATCAAAATTGAACTCGATCGTGCGAGCGCTTGTCTGAAACGGCGAGTTGCGGCCTGGTAGCCAATCGAAATATATTATGTCACAATGCCACGCCGTTGTGTCCTCGAGCCAACTTCACCTATCCCCGTATGGCTGACCGTCACCATCTCTCTGTCATACAACCTGTACATTCAATCCAATGATTTTTAAAAAGCAAGTCCAGTCACCAGCTATATTCACTGGCTGTGCACTGGGACGGAGCTGGCGGCATCGAACTCTATTAATTTATTAGGGGCCAAGCAGCGAAGCTGCTGCAGCACCTATTGTTTTTCGATCTTTTCTTATTATTATTATTATTAGGGGCCAAGCAGCGAAGCTGCTGCAGCACCTATTGTTTTTCTATCTTTTCTTATTATTATTATTATTAGGGGCCAAGCAGCGAAGCTGCTGCAGCACCTATTGTTTTTCTATCTTTTTAGGGGCCAAGCAGCGAAGCTGCTGCAGCACCTATTGTTTTTCTATCTTTTCTTATTATTAGGGGCCAAGCAGCGAAGCTGCTGCAGCACCTATTGTTTTTCGATCTTTTCTTATTATAATTATTATTATTATACTCCGCGGGGTTCCTATGGCAGCCCATAGAACCCTTTATAGGAAAATGCTGAAACATGACACACTCATTCTAGTCAGTCTCAGCATTGCTTACACCAATTCCCAGGTCTCCAGCCGCAACTCTATAGCGCCACCAATGGGCCAAAGTTGCACATAATTTCACATACGTTTATGCCTGTAACTTCTGAACCGCCTGGCCGGTGTTTAAAAACTTGGTATCTCTGGATTCCTTAGATCAAACGGAATTGAACACACTACATGACATCAATCCCGTACAAATAGCTTCCCTGCCATTTGGAATTATGTGAAAATCACTTAAAATGCTACTCTTCTGTCAAATTTTGAGCAATCACTCTGAAACTTAATATATAGCATCTCTGGACTGAGGCGCACGGAAC
>OMKY01143912.1:0-14903 GCA_900302395.1 Bregmaceros cantori
CACCATTAAGCTTCTTTGCCAGCACAGTACTGCATAACTGTAAACTTTTAAAACCAGATTTGGACACTGAGAAAATGATAGTCCACGCTAACTGTCTGATCGGACCACCTCACGCTAACTGTCCGATCGGACCACCTCACGTTTTGGAAGGGCTGCAACTCTGCCAAAGAGCCGCGCAAGTTGGTTTGTCTGTGAACAAAATTACTCAAAGAGTTATGGCCGGATTTCATGACATTTTTCCGAAAATAAGAGATGATCCGGATCACAATCCAGACCTAGGAATTTATTTAACAATTCTTCACAAAATTAACCCTACGGCCTTGCGGCGGTTTGAGCTCTCCTGAGTGCTTTTTGTTTTATTAGTGGACTAATTGTCCATTGTTGAAACGAATAGTCAACTAATTGGCTGAATTGTTTCCCTTCAATTCAATCAATGGCACATTCTCTTTCAATATATCACTACCACAGCATAACGATGACACAACAATTATTTTACTAATTTTAAATCGATTAATCCACAACTAATCGACTAATCATTCTACCCCTACTGTGAGTGCCAGCGTGGCTCGTGCCAACACATACACGGGAGACAGAGGTTACCCTCCCTTCAGGAACTGGGAAGGTCAATTATTGGCTCGGGCACCAGCGACCTGAGAGCGGCCCAGCTGCTGCTTGGGGCTGCCATGGCAACCCATCAATAATCCACAGCTGGGACTAGTAGTAATGATCCTATGAGGCGAGTCAGCTCTGGACAGCGCTGCATTTTACTAATAAAGGCTATAAATAAACCCTCACTTCAAATTACAATGGACATCAATAGGACTTCAACCTGTAAAGCATATTGTTTTTCAAGTTATCTTTTGGGCCGCAAGTTTATTGACAGGCTTTATGTGAGGCGGGGCGAGAGAGTGGGGAAGCAGACCTGCATCATACTTATGCCGGAGACGGTAATTAATCTCCCGACATCTCTGTGCATGTGCTGTGAGATTAAGCCACAGCACAAGTGTGTATGGGGCTGGATGAAGAGGTCTTACTGACTGCGCCACCGAGCCTGTCCCAGATATAGAGCATTTTAATTTTTAGAGTAAGTTTGATATGTAAACAAGGTTACAGATGCATTTGCTTGAAATGAGGGACCTGCAGGACAATAACAATAATTCCTGTCTGTTCATCATTTTGGAATGGAAAAACAATAACTTGCTACTTGTAAATGTGTCAGAAGACTAATGAAAAGGACTGATAAACCCAGGTCGACGGATATGAGTGGCCTGTGTGCAGACAACAAATATTTATTTGCAAGAGAATTGTTTGTTCCCTCAAGGCTGAGAATGAATGGATGATGAACCATACATAACAAGGGAGCTTGTTTGCTTTCTCACACACCGAAGGGGCTCTCCTGGACGGGAGTTTTGTTCGATAAAGGTGCTATGCTTTTAGTAAGATAGAAAATGATGGTACAGTGATGGGATGGGTTGTTCACTCTTTAGCTGCAGAATATGAGTCTAACATTGGTGTGGAACTGGGTAAAATACATGCTTAGAATATAATTTTTGGCATAAAGTAGAGAGATTTTGTTCGCTGCAGTGCTCAGTGTGTTAAGATGGTGCACTACAAAACACATATACACGGAGAGTCATGAGTTCGCTTCCCATCACCGATTATTTAGTTCAGAGGATATTTGAAAAAGTGACATCGTCAAATCGTATTTCCTTTTTAACATCGATAATAATGCTTTTGCTGGTCTGGCCTCAAGTTATACGGGTAAATAAAAATGTATATAAATTGAAAATTGTATTAATGCTAAGCCAAAGGGTGAGGTGTCTCTACTTAATTACAAAAATTGACACCATTTGGAAAGTTTGAAATATGAAACTTCTAGTTTTGATATATTTTGTATTTTTTCTTCAAGTAATCGTAAACAAATCGAAAATTGAGATTTCAAAGACAAATCAGGATTTTATTTTTTGGCAAAATCGTAGAGCCCTAATTTGAATTGAATATTTGGTGGACTTAACATAGAAGGGCTTAATAACTCACAACTTGTGTGGCATCACATAAAATTTCCCACATTTACAACACACTTTTCTGTTAGTGATAGTTTTCTGTCGCTGTTCAGTTCTCGTCGGCATGTTAGCCATTCCAGTCCACACTCTGCCTCAAACATTGACCTCCAGTGGTCGTAGGGAAATTGTGCATATGCAAAGTGTGGATCGGAGGAGGGTTCATTGCTGGGTCAGTCATTTGTTGGAAAGTCATGTGAAGCTTCATGCCATTGATGCATTACTTCTTGCACTGAGTGTTGCAAATTGTAGCCGTTATATCTACGTTACAACTTGCAAAATAACACATGGACAGCGTTCAGTTTGAATGATTTATGATTGAAGCAAATGGCTCTGTAATTCTGTCCTGAAAGCTTCAATGCAATGCAGCATACAATTTATATAGACTGAGCCGTGATACGTTTTTGTGTTCATTCCTGGAGTGATGCATCGTATTCAGTGATTGCGTTAGTTACTTCTACGTACTTTCCATTGTATTTCAGCAGTTCCATATGCCGACCTGCTTAAAAAAAACAACTCACTTCATTGGGAGAAGGTTTTAAATATCACTTCACACATGTATGTGAAGTGATGTTTAAAACCTTATTCCAGGTAGACTAAATTAAAGTTTGTGATTCAATGTTTTATTATTGACTCTTTTGGTGCTGCAGATTTCCAGAAAACAGGCCTTCCTTCCAAAAATGTTAAAAGACATAGGCTATTTCTAGAATCTAGAAACTTGTACACAAGAAGGTAGAGAAGGTAGAGATCCTCTTCTTCACATTGTGCGCTGCTGTGTTCAGATATCATTTGTGGAGTATATTTGGTGGACCTTCAAACATCAGTGGACATTTTAATGAAATGGTTGGTGCTGAAAGAGTTAAAAATTAAAGTAACTAAATAGTAATTAAAATCATCTAGTTACGTAACTCTCCTCACTGCCTTTGGAAAAAATAATGCAATAGATTACTACTTACTGGAAAATACCTCAAGTTTAAGTAACTAAATTACTAATGACAAATAGAAGTGTTTTAAGCCCCTTTTCCACAGGCTTACTTAAGGCCAGCACGGCGCAGTTCACATGCACATCCACCCGGAAAATTGCTTCTCCACGAGCGCAAATCGGCCAGGCCACACCAGGTTTCAGGACCCACTGAGGTAAGGGTCTGGAATGTGTGGCGGTAGCCACGTTTGCTGGTTGCCGATTGGTCACACTCTGAGGGACACAATGTGGCCGGCTAATCACAGATCACAATCCCCCCCACCATCCCATTCTTCTCTCATGCTATACAGTGGCCACAGCACCATGTTGTGAATTAATGTTAATGGAGAGGGGTATCACACGCACAGGAGCACTGGTGTATCAAAATATATTTTTAAAAATACACCACTCCCTCATGGCCACATGGAGACACATTCCGCTTTACCTGAACTAAACGTAACTGAGATACGCCAAACTGTGCCTTGAGTTTTTTTTTCCTTTTTTGTAGTGGAGAAGTGGCTCTAGAAAACTGCATGCTTTGCCCGAGGCCTACAAATCCTAAATCACTGGGCCAGCCGTCATCATAGTGCAGCTGCAGTACCAAGTTCCTCCATGCTGACATTGCAGTGTTGTTCTTTCATACTTCCTCTCAATAGCTTGGGTAGCTTTCATAATTCCTCTCAATGACTTGGGTAGACAAGTGGAAACTTCCTCTTTAAATAAAAGTTTAAATATCTGAAGCATATAGATCATATAGTTGTCTAGTGTTGAAGGTACATTATGCAGATTATCTGTGATGTTTGGACGTGACTCACTGGTAACTGTGATTGACTGCAAGCAGTGGCAGAATGTTTCCTGTTCCGAGTTTCTTAAAAACTATAAGGGTTTGCTGATCAATTTACTGGATATCATTATAAAAAATATCACAGAGGGAGAGAGAGAGAGAGAGAGAGAGAGGAGAGAGAGAGGGTGATACAGAGTAATGTATGTGGCTAGAGACCCCTGCAGGAAGGTATCGCAATATGTGAATCTCTATTATTGATGTTTTTCATTTTAATTCATTCAAAACAAGAAGACATGAACTGTTTCTTTAAATGTGCACAATTTGCATTAATTTATTCAACACAATTGCTTTATTAATAGTCTGATTCTTGGGGTTGCTTTGGGGTTGCCAAGACATATTTCTGGGGTTGCTATAGCAATTGCAAGGTACCCTTTGATGCTGTGTCGGACCCAGCACAAATTGTACATGGCTATTTATTTTGTCATATTTGTAAATATTTAATTTTGTTAAAAATACTCATCTTTGAGATGCCATTTTTTGACACAATATTTTCAATGACAATTTTAAGAAGAACTACAACTGCCAGCAAAAAACATCAATACAAATTGGACAAAATTAAATGGATGGATGTTCTTCGGTCAGGGAAAGATCACTTTTGTATGGTTTCTATGTTTTGATGTCTGCCTTGATGAAATACACACCAAGCTGCATGCCACTGGGAAACTCATAAGTCGTCCCACAAATGGAGGGCAGAGGATGAACTGAGTGAGGGCTTTCCTCAGAGAGGAGTGATAATTTAGTCCCCAGAGCCCCACAACAACAGAACTATTGTCACGCCAATTGTCACCACGGCCTATTACCACCCGACACCCGGTGTCTATGTAGACATACACACACACACTGTAGACGAGTACTGAAGTTATGATATGAAAACAGGGAACACTAAGATGGTAATGTATCCCATCAGTTCTCAGGAGTATACATATACAAGTGCCTTACTACTAGACTCAGCTTGAGACAGAAGGCTTCAGACACAAAGGAACACTATATAGAAATTCTTGACCTGCTGTTTGCTATCAAAACCGCACCGGTTGAATTTACGGCGCGCACAGACAGATTACACGTGCAACGTATGAATATACTGTACAACACTGTGAAATTACTGTGTCACAGAACACTAACCAAACCAAGAAAAATACAGTGCCATGTTATTTGCTACTATTGGTCAGGTGAGATTGGAAGAGGTGAGGGCAACTTATGAGAGCAGTTAACTCACCCAGTGCCCTTTTTAAATTCGGCATGTTCTAGTGGCAGGGTTTTTTCAACAAGTGTTTTTTCAAGACCCATGGAAAATTAAGTTATCTGTCCTTGTCGACAAAACACATAACAAAGGAAACTTCACACTTTCCTTTATGAAAAAAAATGCTTGTTTCTACATGTTTCCATTCTTCAGTTATAGTCTCCAGAACAGGGGTGGCTATCAATGAAAAGAGCAGATTTCTCAGAGACGGCATATGGCATCTGTTGGTCATGTAGAGGTACTGCACCCGATCTATTTTTTTCTAATTTTTTGGCAATAAAACCCAAAGACGCGACAACACGTCTTTGGCACTCAGCGGTACTATTCACAAAAATGTGGCTGAGGTGAACAGGTGAATGAACACTTAAGCAGGGAAGGTGAGGACAACAGTTGAGGGAGACAGGTGAGGAGATCACGTGAGAAGCACCAGCTGTGAAGGACAGGTGAGGAAGACAAGTGAGGACAATTAATGAGGAAAACTGTTGAGGAAGATGGCAGAGGAGAACAGTTGAATACAAGTAAAGAAGTGAAAACACCAGAGCGTGAGAACAACAAGTGTGGAGGACAGCTGACAACTGTTAAGGACAGGTGAGGCTGACTGCAGATGAGGATGGGTAAGACCAGGGAGAGAGGACAGCTGAGGTGAGGGGGTCAGTAGGACAGGTAAAGAAGACGCCCAAGGAAAACAGGTGAGTACAAGTTAAGAGAGAGCATGTGAGGGTGCAAGGATGACATGGAAGGAACATTGGTGAGAGCAGATGAGAACGACTCACAAGGAGGGCAGCAGAGTATAGGAAAACCGTTGAGGAGCACAAACAAGAGCATGTGAGGAAGACATGAGAAATGGTGAGGACAGGAGAGAACAGGTGAGAATGACAGGGGAGGTGAGAACAGATGAGGTGCCAGGTGAAGAGAACAGGTGAGAACAGATAATAAAGACAGGTGAGGCAAATTGGTGAGTAGGACAGGTGTACCTGGCAGAGGAGCGCACAAAGCTTGTTGTGAGAAATCCAAGATGTGTTACTACAGCAATACTTCACTCCGAGTTCTTCCTGTAAAATCTTTCTCCTCCCGTTTCTCCCTCCCCCTCTCTTCCTGCTGATTTTGCCTCTCTCTCCCGCTCTCTCTCTCCCTCTCTCTCTCCCCTGCTGTTTGTCACTCTCCCTCTCCCTCCCTTTGGGCTGTCGTGTTGCTGTGGGTACATTTAGTGAGCTGGCGCTGGTAGGAGGGGAGAGGCCAGGGTAGAGGGTGGAGCCTCTGTCCGTCTAGAGAGCTGCCCTTTCCCACCTGAGGGAGGCCACACCCTCTCGCCCCCTTCCTCCTCACGACACTCACACACACCAGGTAATACGGTTTCTATGGAGTCAAGGGCATACATAGTCAAGGGAATTAACAAAAGCTCTCAGCAGCACAGAATTCCACAGACGTCATACAGAAAACATATTTACTAACGTCTACAGACATATTTATATGCCCACAATGTGGAGTGTAGGATATGTAATGGTTTTGCATGTGCATGTGCGCGTCTGGTCCTTCGCGTTAGCGCAATAGTTTGGGAATGGATGGATAGATTTGTCCCAAATTCAGCATGAGATTTTGGAGGCAAAACACTTAAAAGATGGCCAAATTTTGGTTTGGTCGATAATTTCTGTGAATGGATTCGCCCCAAATTTATTTCGCTTTGTTTTCACATTAGTTGTTTGGTTACAAGATAAAGCATTTACATTTAATCTCATATAAACATGTACAATCTTTCAAGATGGTGGACCTATTCCTTTGTGTGAAAACATTTGAGCAAAATCTTGCATGCCAACACAATATAAGATGAGATATGATTATTTTTACTTGTTAGACAAAGCTTATACATACATTGCATTTCATAGGGATAATTGAGGGATAGTAGATTAGATTAAGGATTAGTAGATTAACTGAGATATGTCTAGCATTATTTGTTCAAAATGATAATATGTTCAAAATGATTTTTTTCCCCAAGGCAAATTTGTCTCTGGCAAATATGTCTGGATGCCGTCAAGCCAAGCTTGGCTTCTTGCCAAGCTTCATCCAGATTGTATATGTACAGCGCTGTTAGTGACACCACAGCCACCAAGGGTGTCGTACCCGGCATGCCCCCGGCACCCAGCCGTGACGGCACCATTCACTACAATACAAAGCATGGCACTCTATTCTGCCCTGTACTATACAAGCCCCCTGCCTATAGCAATTATGACAACTGCATAATTCTAGATTTAAAATTTAGAACATCTAGAAAGTAGAGATCTTATTATTAATATTATACATGTGTGTGTGAATCACTTGTGGGCAATATTTGGTGGACATTCAACTCACTCACTGCATTTTTTTGTGTTGAAATGGTTGGCACTGAAAGAGTTGAGGAAACAATAAAGGAATAATTTCCAAGTATATCGGATGACTGTTCGACATCATACTGCACCCAAATGGTGTTAGAATCAACAATTCATGACCTCCAGGCTGAACCAATAGCGCAACTTAGGCACTGTTTACCGATAACCTTCCCAAGGCTATTATCACTCTGAACAAACATGCATTACAGACACACGCGGCAAAACACACACCGAGACTGCTGACATCAGAGACTACAAAAAGCTCTTGTCAAACAGAGTTGCCACTTGAATGTGTGTACAGAGAGCCCGTCACTCACCTTATTGGTCGAGAGAATACGTGGCTTTTGACCAAACCGGCCAATCAGACAGCAGCAAACACTTGTCCCCTCCTGGCATCTTTTAATGGGGTTTTGGCAGTTTCGCAGTTGTGTCCAATATTAACTTCTATTCATATCTAGTTACTGATTGAATGGAAGCACTCCATGACGCCAATGGAACCACTCGGCACGTTAGACTCTCTGCTTATGAGACAAAGATGAAGTTTCGTCATCTCAGCTTGTAGCAGATGGTGCACATCTCTTCGTTAGCTATATCAGCATACATTTCCCCACTGCTTTATGACATATAGGGGGTGGGGAATGTTGGTTACCGTTTTCATTTCTCACGTCTTTGGTACAAACCGATCCGATTTTGGAGTCAATATTTTGATACTAAAATGTAGTACTGTATAAAAAGAATGTGATCATAAATGTAACATTACAGTCGTTTTATTAGAGGAGCCTATTTATGGAGACTAATAAATAGTAGATACGCGACACCCCTGCGGCTCCACACGGAACTGACTGATGAAGACCATAGAGGAGTATCAGTTAAATAAATAAAATAATAAATGTTTCATATATATATATATGTTTCATATATATATATATATATATATATATAATCATGTAAAAGATGCATATTGTTTTCTTACACTTTTGATACATCTACTGAGGACTTCCTTTTATCTGAAAATGATAAATGACCACTATAGATTCAGTAGTTAGCGGTTTAGAGGGCTAGCCAATGGATCTTTTCTTTATATCTGCTTCCATCTGGTCTGTCCGGTTTTTACACCACGCCTCAAAGTGGGTCATCCTGAAATAGGTGTGTGTGTGTGTGTGTGTATATTGTGCATTCACAGTGAAAACAGATATCCATTGTTGTCCCCACAGCATGGTTTTCCTCCAGGAAAATGTTCCCCAACCTATATCATGCTAAATCTGATTACTTAACATAGCCCGAAAGATGCAAGATATACTTCGTTTATTCTTTAATTCCATCATTCGAATTTACCTTCAGTTCATGGAACAATAGTCATTCTGCTTTGAATGAACATCAAACAATGAAATCAAATGTAATGCACAATAGATCAGAGGTGGTAATGATCTTTAACACTGACAAGAAATACATATTTTGTTAGAAAAGTAAAAAAAATATATGCTGTCTCTAAGCAACTTGATTTCTGTAGAACATGTTTTGTTAACTAAATACTGAAAAACTGAAAACGAATTTGCCCTGTTGTGGCTGTGACTGTGTAACGGAAAGTTGCTATACATTTACTTTTTAGGCACCTGGTGGGCGTTCAGACAAACCCTTAAATGACAGATATCTGCCCACAACTTAGACGAAATTATGTTAATGTCTAAAAGAGTGGGCACATGTTGATGCGATGGAATTAAACAATCAAAACAAGCAAAAAAATTTGCTCTGAGCAGGCACATTATAAGATTGTGAGGTCAGACTTGGTAGAGGGTTGGTCCAAACTCTTCAATATCATGATCGCTCCTCCTGCCCCATGATATAATAGAAAATGATTGTTGACAGAGGATAGACAATGGCAACAGGCTTACCATTTGAGTGCAAAAAAAAGAATAACACACAGACACACACAGGCATCTCCACTGAGCAAGACTGGTCCCAATTCACTCCAGTGATTCTAGGAGGGAGCCACTTCCAATGTTATTAACCCTTTCAGCACTGCCCATTTTAACACCAAAACCACCAAATGTTCCTCCCAAATGAAGTGTGAAAAGAAAACGTAAAACGTAAAGAGAAGGAGCTCTAGTTTCTAGGAAAAATTCAGTTACACTTATTTTTCATTCTAAAAATATGTCTTGACATTGTTGCCAGTAAGTGTTTTCTAAAGGACGTCTGTGGAAGTTTGCAGTGCTGAAGGAGTTCACCACAATTTTGTATAAATAGTCTAATTATAAATTATGGTGATGCACACAGACACACTGCAGCGCTGTTACAGCCGAACAAAGCAAAGAGTCCACCGGCCACACATTATTATCATAGTAATGTAATAGCAATAATGTCATTATTATGATAATATTCAGTGCGTGGTTGTTGTGCCACACCAAATGCACACACCATATGAAACAAGTGGCAGCATGCTGCACACAGTACTATTATTATGGCCATAGAGAGCTGTGGCGTGATTTGGCTAGCTATCCTCCTCACAACATCAGAGTTAAGGGCGCTGATACTTGCACGATTTTGTGACACGCGATCCACACGATTGTCTCATGCCCGTTCGTGTCATTTTGCAGCATGGACCGGGAGGTCCCCGCGCAGTTTACACAGTCTTCACCCACAGTTAACGTCAGGTGAACGAATGCGCGGCGGCCCATATCCGAATTAACACGAACGGGCACGCTGAGCACGCTCATAGTGCGCTTCATTTCCGACCGGCTCGCGTTGGCACAAAGGCGTTGCGCACCTCAGACGCTGTCGCGACTTGCGACAGCTTGGCACATGGCACGGAATGAAGAGAGACAATGGGACACTTGACTGGTGGATGGGGGGAGGGTATCTCTGTCATCGATATCTGATGAGAGTGCGAGTGCTCCCGTGATGCACACAAGTAGCGCGAGTGAGCGAAGCGGGTTAATTTGATTCCCTGCTCAAAACTCATTTTGACGACTTGCTAGCTCTATGATCCATATTTCGCCCAATCTCACTCCTTGCTCGGTCAGAATTGCTTTAAATATGTCCTTGCGTAAATTAAGGCACCACCACAGGCAAGCCTGTCCAAACAAGGATTACGAGTGCGTAAAAGCTTAAAAACGTGCAGTGGCGTGTGATTCAATTTGCAAAACAACCGTTGAATCTCGAGTCATTCATTCTACTTTTGCCTGTTGTTTTCGCTTTTCAGAGGAAAATCTGCGTATAGGCACGCGGAGAATGTCATTCCACACTCACACCCTCGCAGATCCATGCATGCCTGCTACTCCGCTAATTGAATAAAAGTGAAACACCGCGATATACATAACCCGATGAGTCGTGAGCCCCTGGAATGAAATTATAGTTTCAAAGTATATTTTTTTATGCACCTGCTTTGTTATTAACATGCCCTAACACCATGCATTGCACTGCATGCAAACGGGCACACATCCTCCCTTTATTGTGCCGACGACTTCATGAAACATCAACGGCCAGCTTCCGTCCCAGGAGATGGTGTGCAGCCACGAGTGGTGGACGCAGACCTCCCGCCAGCGTACGTGTAGTTCGTGCATTGGCACGAGCCGAGTCGTGGCAATGCCACAAAATCGTGTCAGGGCCCCTTCAAGCCAGCGGCTGTTTTGGTGCAACAATAGGGACTTTACATGCACAGCTTTCATGACAGCAACGGCACCCAGAAATTGATCTGTGCTCGCCTGATCGAAACTTGCGGTATATTGCTTGGTTTGCAGTCCTAAGTTGATCTACATGGAGAGACTGTGGACTGCGTGGGAGTCCTCAATGATCTGTGGTTGGCACATTTAAATTATAATCAGCTAAAAACTAAAATATAAAACAATTCATTTTTCCCACTACCTATTTGAGTGGATTAATTCCCAAAAACATTTTCGATCTAAGCATTACATTTACACAAATTTGAGAAAAGGCACACATACAAGATTTTTCTTTTTTTGCAAAATTTAGATGAACACTTTATCTTCCATCAATTCAATATCAATCAGTGAATACACTTCATGTGGCAAATATAGATCTTTTGACATATTTAAATTATAAAAGTAACAAGAACTCGGGTTAACTTGAATGACCTCCAATTGCAACTTGCCTCTAACTCTCGTGAATGACATTTTGAAAAGGAATGAGAGCGCGCACAGGATCCATGTTTATCCTATTCCCGTGGAAAACTGATCAGACAGCGATTAACGATTACTGTGGATACGTAATGCATGGCTCGTAAATTATCGACAATTTGAATTGTGCAAAATAATTAGTACAATTCCAGAAACTCAAATTATGACAGTGCTGAGCCCCGACACTTCGAAAGTAGCCTGGAACATATACTCTAGTCTTGGACCTTAATTTCTGTTACTTGGTTCCTCCATAATGGTATCCTTGCATTGTCATGTTTCTTTTTATTTCCGTCTTTGATGTAACCCATAACCATAAAAATCAATTTGTGGCACTGTGTAGCCAACTTAAGCACCTCAAGTGGGCTTTGAAAGGACGTTTCTGCCTCCATCAGCCGTGCCCGTGCCGCATTGAACTGTGCCCACACAAATGCTTTATTATTGTTCACTATTATTCACTCCCAGTTGAGAGCACACAGTACATTTGACTGAATTGGTCTGGGAGATTAGTAGTGGTGAAGGGCTTTACAACCTTTCCATTAGGACAATATTGTGGTGTGCAGAGTTGACCAACTCTCTCCATCTCTCAGTTTCTCACTACCTCTTGCTCTCCCTTGCACTGCCTCTCCCTCGCCATTCTATTGTGATTCCGACTCCAGGAGGACAATGGACTGCAGCCAGTGTCGGTGTTCAACTTCAGTAGTCATTGGCTACCTAGTACCTTCTAGCCCAGAAGGGATACAAGGACCTTAGCGTAGACACGCACCAGTGCACCTTCCAAAGTGATATGCCTAAGCATAAATAAATAAAAGACAGAATAAATGAAGAGTGCTGTGGCGACCAGCAGAGTGTGAAGGGGCAATAACGTTGCGCTAGTTCCAAAATAACGCGCTCACAGAGGACATTGTTTCTGTGGCTGGAATGGCGCCACTGAGTGCCAGTAAGTGGCGTTAATGGCCGAGCAAGCAGGACCCCGCGTCACGTGGCCTGCAGCTCCGGGTGGCTCTTGAGCCGGTGGAACTTGACACTGTCGAGCCTCTCGAAGCGCTTGCCACACACTGGGCACATGAAGTTGAGCTGAGCGTCTGTAGAGTGCTTCTTCATGTGCCAGTTGAGAGAGGCGCGCTGGCGGCACCGGTAGCCACATACTTCGCACCTACGCACGCACACACACACAGACATGAATCGATCTTTAACCCTTTCAGAGGCAACCATTTTCACACAGTTTGAAATATTCTGAACAGATTGTGTTTAAGGATATCAGCTAAAAGATGAGAGCCTCTACTGCGGTGACAATTTGTTTCTATTCTAAAATTCCAAATCTGACTGCCTCATTTTGAGGCGCTTGTATTTGGCAGCCAAAAAGTTTAAAAATCCACCTGGTAGCTGGCATAGAAATCACCTTAGCAAGATTGATGTAATGATTGAGAAAAAAATTCACACCTATATAAATTGTGTTTGACAAAAATCCTCGGGTTGTGATCTCACGCTATCAACGAAAGTTCAATATATTGTGATTACTTTAGGCCATGTTGCCTCTCAGTCTTAGTAAAGGCCGCATACGGTTTCTGTGGGTGCATTGGGCAATGCATAAGTTGACTGACAAAAACAGGTGTCACTGCTTCTTCACAGCAAACTTGACATTTGATTTGTTGTAGTTTGATTCATTACTATGCTGACAAGTTTATATTCGTACACTTGTTCTTATTTGTCTACCTGTCAGTGAGGAAAGTACTGAAGCACCTTCAGGACAAGTTTAAAGTTTTTACCAAGTGATTGATTGAACTGGTGCCATAAAATGTCTGCAAATTGGACAGCAGATGGGAAAGGGTTGGTCTATTGACTTATGGGATATTCGTTGTGACATTCATACGTAATCAAAATCGTTACGACGGTAGCGCCTAGCGGTGTCATAATTTCCTGTCAAAAATCGTATCATAACATATACAAAATCTTTTGTTATTTTTGGGGCGCAAGCACTGTTTGTCATTCTTTTTTGAGAGAGATAGTGACAGAATTAAATTGGAAAACTGGGATGAAGAGTTGGGGAGGGGGGGGGAGACATTGCAGAAAACCCGGAGAGGATATGCAAATCCGTGGCGCTGCTCGATCTGTAGTCTGTGGCGCTATAACCACTCTGTCCCAGAGCACACCCCACGTACGTAATCTTTACAATGGTTTTATTTTCAATGCCCAGTGTTCCACAGTGCGCACCTGCCAAGTTATTGCCAATACAGACGCAACAGACAGCAATGTTGCAACACCGTGTAAACAGACTTCAGGCATGCTTAAGGAATATGGTCAAATGTACAAATGGAAACTATCTCTGCACTGAATCTGCACTCTCAGTGCAGATTCAAGTTAACCTGCAGTGAATGACACACATGTGCTTCCATGATGAACAGGGGTGTTGAGTCACTCACTGCAAAGGTGTTTCTCCGGTGTGTGTGCGCCGGTGGACTTCCAGATGATTCTTGCGTTTGAACGACTTCCCACAGGTTTCACACGTGAAGTCTCGAACGCCTAAAAAAGTGTGAAAATCGAGTTCAGTTCCTTAACCTCCCTTAGAGCATTAACACACCAAATCTAGGACAAATCAATTCATCTGTTCAAAAGTTTTTTTTTTAAGACAAAGGATCTGCCGTGGACGAAGGATGCTAGTTACATCCCTGACACTCTGCAGGGTTATAATTATTTCTTGCACGTACCTTCTCACCTTTGTAAAAAAAAAACAAAAAAAGGGGCATAATCCAAGCTTTGAAATGGGATAAAAACAACTTTAAAGAAGGGCTCTATGATTTTGCAAAATAATTAAAATCACAATATTTTATCTCTGAAAGATTTTATTCAGATTTAAGGGAAAAAAAACATAAAAATTAAGAATTTCATCACTCAAAATATTTTTTGATTTAAAATTTTGCAAACTGTGTTTGCAAAATTCTCGGTTTGCAAACTGAGAATGAAGTACAGAGACCTCACTCTTGGGCATACAATTAATATAATTATACTTTTATGACAATATCATTTCATGAATGGTGTTAAATATATCTAGTAGGGGTGCAACGGATCAAGAGACTCACGGTTCGGACCGATCCTCGGATCAGAGCTCACGTATCACAGATTTTTCGGATCATCGCAAAAAAAGAAAACAAAAAAAGACAAGACAAAAATAAAAACACAAGTTTGTCTTTTGTTTATTAAAAATTGTTGAATGAAAATACATTAAATCAACTTAAGTGCATCGGGATAATATGTTTTTATACCTAAATAATATTAATAACTACATATTATAAATATTTACTGTT
>OMKY01143914.1:0-10263 GCA_900302395.1 Bregmaceros cantori
TTGGTTCTGGCTCGCCAGGAACTTGTAACGTGAAACTTTCTGCCCATCTTTTTTGTCTTTGTTTGAATGGAGGTGCAGATCGCTCAGTAAAGCAAAATCTGTCACAAACGGTTCTATCCAAGTTTCCCAAGCTACCAAAACACTTACGTGAAGATTTACAATTACTTTTCTCTGGACAATTATATGATGACGTATCTTTATGAAATGTTAAAGGTGCAGTTGATGATATGTTTTGCTAATAATAGCATATAATTTTATATTTGTTGAATAAAATACAGCAGTTTCAATAGAGTGAATTGCCCTAATGTGGGTGACTGCCTAATGTGGTACACCTAAGCTCCAGTGGCTCTGGCTCTGCCCGAAAAACGAATGAATGTCAGTGAAACTATGGTAAAAGCAAGCTATGGTAAAGTATGTAAAAATGTTAAGTTCAACTATTCAAAAAGGTTAAGTTCAACTATTCACCATTACATTTCACTGTCCCACGTTAGACAAATGACTGTCCCACATTAGGAAGTTGCAAAAAATGGCCCAAATTAGGGCCATCCACCCGATGTGTTATATAACAGCCAATGAATCACTGTACAGAACATTGTGGGCATGTTTTGAAAAAGAATCTGCTACAACATGGAATGGCCACATTCCCCTAGTGTTTCCTCTCGTCTCTGGTGCAGACTGAAAATATTTTCTTCTCAACAGGGTGAAGACGGTCGGGATGGAGTTGGCACCATGGGACCCAAAGGACGGAAGGCATGTCTTACACTCTTTATTGTATTTCCTTCTTAGTACACTAACAAGTAAGTGAATACATATACACATACTGTACATACGTATACGTATGCAAGAACCAGGAATATAATATTAGTATTATATAGCTCTTGCTTTTATTATTATTCAGGGCTTGAAAACGAAAAGTTTTTGTTCTCGGAACCAAATATATTCGTTCTCCAAAATATCAGTCCTGAATCGGTCCGGAACGCAAAGATTTTGTTCGTTCTTAAAGTTCCTCATATTTTGCAATGTTACATTTAGATATAGTTTATAGAAAATATTTTTGGTGGACTTTCAAACTTCACTGCAACTGTACTAACGTGATACCGGGTTTAAAACGCCATAACATTCACTTCCTCATCTGTCCACAAGATGGAGCCCCACAACCACACAACCAGAAATAGGGAGACATAAGATATGTTAAAATATGTAGAGAACAAACAAAACGTTTTTAACCGGTTTTGTGGCTTTTATAATGTTCTGTTTCTGTTCTGGAACAGTTGAAGAAACCGTTTTTTGTTTCCGTTTCTGTTCCCTGAAAAAGTCTGCAAAATTCTGTTCGTTTTCGTTCCTTGAACCGGTTTGGAGCGCTGTTATTATTATTATTATTATTATTATCATTGCTGTTGTCATTATTATTATTGTTATTATTATTATCATTATTATTATTATAGTGCCAACCAAGAGTGTCAAGTAAATAGTACTGAGAATAATCTGGTGCAGGCAGGACCACCTTAACACTTTCTGAGGCCCGGGGCTAATTAGCAAGATGAGGCCCCTTCATATTATTACAGCACATAGCGGCGAACTGCGTCACTGCTGCCGCATCCGTGCGCCGCAACTAGTGCCGCAACACTCGATTAGAATGGGTTAGAATGGGTAGTGCTCGTTCGCTTCGGTGAAACAAGCCAATTGAATATGAAGGCGGCACCCGTGTTGTAGTCATTTTTTTTGCCGTTAGATATTTTTTCCTTTCCTTTAGTTTTAAGAGAGCATGCACTAAAGAGTTGGCCCTGGTACAAGATCTATGCTGAATCATTGAGGAAGCGCTGCATTGTGATTGACACTCGAGTCGACTCGACAGATCCCTTACCTAGTAATATCCTTCATTGTTTAAAAAATTGTGGCAGTTATGCGGACACTTTTCTTTACCCGTCTCTCTATTTTTTGGTTTATTCGCTGGTTTTTACAGTATGTTGTGAATTTTATGAGGACCGTTGAATCCTTCCAATGCAACAATGAAGTAACTGCTGAAGTTGCAACCAGGGCAGTTAGTGATTATTGTTGAAGCGATGATAATAAAGACAATTTTAAAATGTAGTTGCATATAAATACGATTTATTGAGCAATAGAACTGCATGATTCTTCACAGAGCACTCCATAGTTCATATTCAGGCTGATAGGGGCAAATGTTTTTTGTTGTATTTATTCTCTTGTGCAACTCGCAAGATTTTGTAATGTACTTGGCTGTGTCTCATGCACTGCATGATGACCGTGGGGGTGGGGGTATGATACATCTTCTCTACAACAAATTATAGTTTATTCATAGTCCAACCAGTTTATGGCCATATTTTCAGGAGGGGTGTTGGATGGCAAACCTTAAAAAAAAAAGCAATAAATACATGTTTATATTTTTGTGTTTGTTTGTATAAACAAACATTGAATAAACTGTATCCATATTGATTATAGCAGTGTTAACTCTTTCAATAATGTACTTCGACGTAATAAATACTTCCACAAAAGTTCCAAAAACACATTTGCCTATTTCCAAAGACCTTCAAAAAGGGTATCTTTTTAGATTGGAAAATGTTGGAAATAGTTGTGTCACGGGTCAAACACAAACAATTTAGATTCCCAGAGAGGAGGCAGAGGAGAGGGTTTAAAAACCCTATATTTATGATTTCAAACTGAATGGCTCGTCGTCAGAAACAGTACTCATCTCATGATCAGTGTCCACCGGGGCAGGACCAGGTACGGGTGGAGGCTCCTGGGGGTCGCGCTGCAATCAGAATGTAGCCGGATGAGCACAATGGCAGGAGCAGAACAGATATCCAGCGAGGTCTTGTCAACGTATTGAATTGAAGCAATACGCGTTTAAACAGCAGAACAGATACCTAGTGAGACTTTGTCAATATATGGAGCTGAGACGTGACGCGCCCAGTCAGGTAGACTGAACTGATCTTTGGGGCTGCATCTCTCCGGGGTCGGACGCAGCCTTAAGCAGGGGTGGACTGTTGATTGGGAACGCGGGCCTGGAGTCTCCGCAGACGATCCTGGTGCCAGAGATGAAGATGGGCGGTCCGCGGACGATGTGCGCTGTTTGTCCAGCCGGCCCCGCTGACTTGTAACAAATTGTTTAAATAGGAGTGCAAATTTGTTTGGGCCTGAAGGAGTTAATGTAACAACGCCGTATTTTCATGTTTGTCCATTTTCCAGAATTTTAGGAAATTTCTAGGAAAAATCTTGCAATGGGTCATCCCACTTTGTCCCTCCCAGCCACACCTGCTGGTCTCCCAAACGTGGCCTAGTGACACCTGGTCTTATTCCCTGCCTACGTCTCCACTTTTCCCAGGTTTTAAGGCTCTCTCAGGAGATCACTACTCACCAACAGCAGCCCTCGGCATGGTCAAGACATTACGTAGCACATTTTCCCATAGTTTTTATGTATTTGCTGCTAAGAACCTCGAGCTAATGAAGAACACCAGACCCACTTCCAATAATCCCGCTGCACTAATAATGAACGCTCTCAAGCGCACACACACACAAACACACACACACACACACACACACACACATAAAAGACTTCAGATGCAGCGCTAGCCTGGAGCTACATCTGTCAAGCTAACAAAACAATGCGAGGCATGTCATTGATGATTTCTCATTGTTTATCACTGACATAGGGCGATGAAGGCTTCCCAGGCTTCCCCGGACTCAAGGTAAAGTTTCTCTCTCTCGCAGTAGCTATCAAATTTGGTACAGAACATTTCTGTGAACGATTTGATTAATGTCTCAATATGTTTGATACTCGTATTGTAGTAACTTGGCACATAGCTTTTGTGACATAAAGTTATGCATTTTTAAACTATTGGTCAATGAATAATAATTACAATTAATTAATTAAGCGAACATAAAACATCTACTGACAAAATGTTTAATTGAATCAGCCTCGCAAGTGTGTTGGTATCATACAAATAACATAAAAAATAAAATTTAAGTGGAGGCACATATTAGACATTAACAGTCAAACCTTGTTGTACAGTGTGGCGTGTTGCTTTTGTGGTAGATAGCAGTGTATCAATAACGTTTTCTGTGCAGGGAGCAGCCGGAGATGCCGGCACCCGCGGAGGACCTGGACCCAAAGGAAACCGTGGTCAACGGGTGAGTCCTCATCAACCCCAAGGATGCTGTTCCTGAATAACTAACTTAACCTCTGCTCGTCTTTCAAACTAAATCCTGATTAGAGATTGGCAGAGATGGTGAAAGTATCACTGCCGTAAGTACTCAAGTAAGGATTTATTACTTGAGTAAAATTTGAGTAAGACTACAAAGTACTGATCCAAATATCTACTCAAGTAAAGTAAAGAGTACAGGCTGAGAATGCTAAAAAGTAAAACGTACATGCTCTAAAATGTACTCGAACGTATTCTTGAATGTATAAAGTACAAATTTGCCTTAACACTTTACAGGCGATACCTTTTTTTGAGGGACACACCCAGAGACTAAATGAAAACAACGTATTAACTGTTACTGTATCCAGTGCATTACCGAGTGCCGCCTATATACTGACTCATTCACGCTATACAAGTAGTCAATGTCATTGCAGAGAAAAAGAGAAACATTTTCAGAAAAAAGAGAAGAAAAAAGTAACGACCCTGTTTTGGGAAAAGTAAGGAGTAGAAGTAGTGATATTTTTGTTAAAAATCTACAGAGTAGAAGTAAAAAGTACTCAGATACTTGAAAATCTACTTAAGTACAGCACTTAAGTATTTGTACTTTGTTACTTGCCATCTCTGGAGATCGGCCAGTGTTATCAAAAGAGCAGATTCGAATGAAATATCCACCATTGTTGTTTGCTCCCCAACTCCGCGCTACAGTATGAACTGCCTTAACACAGAGCCTACGCTGTGCGGTAACATCTGCAGTTCCAATTTCAAGAACATCTAGATCAATTGGCTTGGTGCAGTCAACATGCAGCGTGCATGCACTGTTGGGTCTGGCAAGCTAGGTTAGCTCACCCCAAGCAGCAAAACAAGGTTAACTGCAATCTTGACGCTTTCATCGTTCTAAACCACTCTGTGGTTCAAGTGGTCTAAGGCATGTTTGGTCTGGCTAACGCAGAATGGTGCACATATGCATTCAATAAGTCACAGCCGACCGAGTGCTCTTGTGAACATACTGCATGTGGAGCCTTTGAATGGAACATAAGACTAGAACTCAGTCTATAAATATTATCATTTAAACTGCATAAACTATCATTTTGCTGTATTTAATGCCACTCATTGTTGGTGACATTGTACCCAAATCTAAATAGGGTAGATTTAGAGCTGTACAATTATGCCAAAAAATAAAATCCCGATTTATCTCTTTGAAATCTCGATTTTCGATTTGTTTACGATTTCTTATCGAAACTAGAAGTTTAATATTCCAAAATTTCCAAATGGTGTCCATTTTTGGAGTTAATAGAGACACCTCACCCTTTGGATTAGTATTAATACAATTATCAATCTATATCCATTTATTCACCCATAACTTGAAAACAGACCAGTAAAATCATTATCATCAATGTTAAAAAGGAAATCTGATTTGACGATTTCACTTTTTCAAAAATCCTCTCAACAAAATAATCCGATTTCGATTTCAAATCGATTTTTTTGCACTGGCCTAGGTAGATTAATAGATCAGTTTGCTTTTACCACAGTTTCACTGACATTCTGGCGGTGGCCCACATTAGGGCAATCCACCCTACCCGAATCAAATTTAATTTCAAATGACAATTTCTTTAATAATGGTTGAGTCACAATTCACCCTTTTCAGAGTCAACTAATATTTGGTATACGTGCCGTTTCTGCCTGCTCCAGGGTGTCTCAGGAGATAGGGGATACCCTGGCCAAAAGGGAGACGTCGGGTACCCTGGGTCCCAGGTGAGTATCCATGTATGTGTTTAGACCGCTGGTGACATCACCGGCGAGGAATGTGTGTGGACGCACGCGACATACATCCCACACACCTCCACCGCCGCTTCACGCGGTGGGTGTCTGCACTGCTTTACGGGCCCACGTGGCTTAGCGACGCTAAGTGCTTGTTAAAACCACCTAACCAACCCTATATAATGTGTAATGAAGTTTGTGCACAGTTCCACGAGTCTCGCCTCACTCCCGCTGTTCCCTAAATGTGGTGTACGTGTTGTGGGTTGAAGGGGGAGGGGTGGATGCGATGGTTGTGGTGGTTGGCAGTGGGAGAACTCTGAATGCGGCTGTCGTGCATATGTTCGTGATGTAAACAATGCCTTTTAGGAGGTTTTTATGCGCCGGCTCTCGTCCAGCTGTCTTAACACAAGCGTCTGTACTTCTTCTCCGCAGGGCGAGAGAGGGCCGCGCGGACCAGGCGTTGTGGTATGTGCGCTTCGATTTGTCAAGCAAAAATATGTTGGTCTGCCGGAACTGAGGAACATGCTTAAATTTCTCTCCCGTGTTCTCACCGTGGGATTTTTAACATCTGTTCTTCCCCTCTTCCTTCACAGCAATGCGATTTGGTCCGGAAGATCAGAGATAACTGTCGTAAGTCCAGGGATTTAAGTTGAATATGATTTATATAGTTATATGATTACTAGTTAAATGTCATATTGGCAAGTAATTGCATGGTAGTAATTAATGTGTAACAGCAAAAACAAGGTAGTAGGTGGGCAGTGAAGTATATAGTAGGTGGGCAGTGACATCATTGACATTCACTACTTCTGGCTGTTTGGATATTGGGTTCACTGAAGTCGTTACTAAGTTATATTGTTATTACAAAATGATCACACTTGATGCACAACGTAGCTACTCTAGTCTAGGTCGTGTTCTCTGTGTCCCTTTGTGTCCATTTCTGTGCTGTCACTCTATCTGATCAGTCAGGAAAAGATAACTAGTCCTACTAAAATAAACTAAGAAGGAATTAAGGACTTAGAAAACTAACTAAGCGATAAAGAACCTCAGCTCTCTGGCCATCACGGGTTAGTTGTCAGCTTGTCAGCACTAACCAATACCAGCAAACCAAAATTAGCTCACCATTGGCCAGTGTTGATTTCTAACCCTGCATATGTGCCCAGACTATATCTATATATAATACTAAAGTGTATTAAAGAATATGGTTCAGACTATGTATTATAAAATGTGTTCTAATTCCTGTTTCTTTCCTCTTTCAGCATTGTGCTTCGGTAAGTGCTGCCTCTTGCTCACTGCTAAAATGATTAATTGGAAGTTAATGACGTAAATTTTAGTGGCAAACATTTTTAAGAGAAAGAAATGGTGGTTGATAATGGTGGATTGCTCTAATGTGGACCACTGCCTAATGTGAGACCAGCTCCAGTGGCTCTGGCTCTTCCCTAAACGAATGAATGTCAGTGAAACTACGGTAAAAGCGAACTATGGTAATGTGTTTAATATTGAGTTCAACTATTCTACAGTTCTACATTTCACTGTACCAACTGACTGTCCCACGTTAGTAAGCTGCCAAAAAGGGCCCACATTAGGGAAATCCACCGTATCCAAGAAATATTCTGAACAGGACAGCTCATACCATGGATCTCTCTTTATTGGGAAAACTTGTTCTCGGTGTTGTATAAAACATTCAGTCTGGCTGGAGAAAAAAAATATCCAAAACAGAAATTTGTTTCAACCCTTTACAAAGGCAGCTGATCCTGATTAGCATAGCTCCTCAGCTACGTCAATCAGCCGATGGTTCACAGAGCCCAGCTGGAAACAAAACCTGACGTTTTTTTTTTCAGTTTTGAATGTACATTGGCAAATCTGCTTGTTTCAATACATTTGTTGGGTCCGTGTTGGCCGAGTGGCTATGGACACCGCACCTAACGCGACCCCATTCATGTTAGTGGCGCTGCGTCTACCACAGCGTCCGCAGTGTCGCGTGTTCGACTACGTCTACCCCCGATCTCTTCAACCCAGTTTCCGACTAATCCTATCCTATAAAGATGGAAAAACGGCGCTGTCGCCGGAAAAAAATAACTTAAAAATAACAGCATTTGACAGCCTGTTTTTTTTCAACTTCTGTAGAAATCCTTGGCAATCTTAAGTGTTAACCGCTGCAGTTAATGCCTTACAGCGAACATGTTTTAAACCATGCAGGTAAACGGGAGTGTCCCCTGTTCCCCACTGAGCTCGCCTTCGCCCTGGATGTCTCGAAAGGTGTAGATGACCGTGCCTTCAACAACATGCGCGACACGGTGCAGCGGCTTGTCGGCGACCTCTCCATTGCCGAGAGCAACTGTCCGCGCGGCGCGCGGGTGGCGCTGACGCTCTACACCAACGAGGTGACCACCGAGGTGCGCTTTGCCGACGCGCTCAAGAAGCGCGTGCTGCTCGAGCGCATCGAGGGCCTGCAACTTAAGCGGACGGACAAGCAGCACAGCCTGGAGACGGCCATGAACTTCCTGGCGCAGAACACGTTCAAGAGGGTGCGCGGCGGCTTCATGATGCGCAAGGTGGCGGTGTTCTTTGTCAACGGTCCCGTGGGAGACGCCAGGAACATCAGCAGCGCTGCGTTGCGCCTGTATGACGCTGGTATTGCTTCTGTGTTCCTTGTGAACCGTGAAGACAGAACACTCACCCGGGCTCTGCAGGTAAGACCTGGTCCCATACCTAGTATGAAGTCAATCAAATTATTTTTTTCTTAGAGAGTCACTCAGCAGGCGTTCCCCCCTCCCCCCCCCCAAAAAAAATGTATAAAGTTTTTACAAGTATTTATTTCTCTGACAACATAAATATCAGAACGTTCTACTTCTCACAAAACAAAGGCTTGCTACTTTTTATATATTGGGTATTTTAACGCAATTTCATTTAAATGCAATGCCATTTAAAAAGGTCTCATAAAACATCAAAATCTTCTAATAATGGCCGCAATTGTTGAATACATTATGTGAGCAAGCCTGTCGACCCTCAGTGAGTGTATAGAACGCCTCTGCTGTCAATTGGGCCTATAATCACAGTGTGAGAGCGCCTACGTATTCTGTTGGTCAATTTCCACTTTTATTGTCAACATTCTGCCTCCACGCTCAATGGCAGCGGCTTAGCCAGGGGGATCTCCGAGCAAAAGTAAATTATTTTGGGAGGCGTTTTATTGTTCATAGTCGCAGTGGTAATAAAACGGGAGCCAGTGGTTGAGGCAGCTGGTGTTACCTAATGGTTTCATTAATGCGCCACAGCTGCGAGGCGTGCTTACCTTGCCAGGAGTAAAATTAGCTACTCCAGGTGAGAAAGCCCACATACCACCCACTGTTTCCCTGGAAATAGTTTTTAAGTTGAACCGAGAAATAATTAAAAAAAAAACTTTATGCAAAATGATTACAGTGAAGGCCAGCACTGGCACTCACAGATAGGAAACAATAAAACATTATTATTATTTTTTAAAACTAATGGATTGTAATTTTCTGATTTGCATATCATACTGAAAACAGGAAATGCATATTATGTGGTACTGTCTGCTGTTTCTTCATATCAGTATCATAAAAAAATCCTAATCTGTTAACTTTTATTCATAATGACAATAAATCTGACTGAAACGATCGATATATTTAAGATACATTCAGCAAAAGTGGCAAGCTTCCCGATGAGAGCCAGAGACAACTCACCCTATATAATACAGTGATAACTCCTGGCGTGCCACACATGAAAAATAATTCAGTCATTGTGCTGTAACTTGTGTGTTATAGCTGTACAATGCAAGGAAAAACATGCGGCCAGCACCACAAAGCCTTTTTTTTTTTTTTCTAATTCCCTCTCGTAAAACCAACATCTGGAGGATGAGCCGTTTGGGACAAGGCCTTTGCATCACGCTCCCCCACTGCATGTTTGCTGTTTTGTCTTTTGTATTCGGCTTTCATAGCATTCCTTGGCTATATCACAGAGTAAGCATGACACCAAACAGACAAACAAGGCATCATCAAGGTTGCCAGGGGTTGTAAAATGTAATGGCATTGCAAGTGAGTGAGTTTGAGCAGCCTATAATCAATGAATGGAACATAACAGAAACAAGTTGTATCTTCTAGCAGAGATGTGACCAAGTCCCGCTTTCAAGTCTCAAGTCCTTCTTGGGCAAGTCAAGTCAAGTCCCAAGTCAACTCCAAAATCAAGTCATCATTAACATGCTGTCATTTTAGCTCCAGAATCTGATTTTAATAAAGTAGCAAAAATCAAACAATGCTATTATAAAAACAAAACTATTGCTTGCTTTTGACTTTATTAAAATCTGATTCTGGAGCCAAAATGACAACATGTT
>OMKY01143916.1:0-11267 GCA_900302395.1 Bregmaceros cantori
GTTGACCAAACAACAACACTTGGCGTTTGCCATGTCGGAGGCTAAACTCAACATCCATTGTATGGATGGTTTGGTTTCCGTCAAAGTGAACCGGCGCAAATACTTCAAAACCGGCAGAGAGAACGTCACGCTGCGAGTCCTCTGCTGCTGCGGGTCTCGCAGCGTATTGAATGTCTGTGTTCAGCGCTGCAGACTCGCTCGGTAACGCGGTGAACACTGTTCACCGCGTTACCGAGCGAGGTTAACGCCACCCTCTCGGCAAGTTGAAGTGAATGCAGAAGGGCATCTTTGGTTTTCCCATACATTTGTGGGATGACCGTTTCGCTGAGATGTCTGCGACTGGGCACGACATACCGTGGTTCTAGCCTCTCCATGAGTAGTCGAAATCCAGCATTTTCCACCACGCTGTATGGTCGGAGGTCTTTGGTAATGAATATTCCGATTCCCTCGGTGATCGATAAGGCACGCGTCGAATTCGATGGGAATTTCACACAAAATGCCTTTTCAAGTGCGGTTTGGCTCGATGAGGTAGGTTTAGCCAGGTCGCCGTGGTGCCTGGCTATGTGGTTTCGGAGATTGGTGGTATTGCCACGATATGGTACATCTCGCCGACACAGTTTGCACACCGCGTTTGTTTTGTCCAACTCATCTTTGTCCTTGTAGCTTTTGAATCCAAAATGTTTCCAAACATCTGCCTTCAATCCAGGTGGTGTTTTTAGAGATGCTGCTGATTCAGCCATTTTGCCGCCTTAAGTTTCGATTTCGTTTTCCCGGCAAACGCTTTATAGCCTAGTATTCCTCCGCGTAAAAAAAAATAGTGCCAGTCGCCTGGAGAAGATCGATCCACACATTTTTGGATCGATATCGTGTTTTTTGAGCGTGAATCGATATTGGATCGTGGATCGATTTTTTTTTTTGAACACAGCCCTACTTATCAGTATTCCCTACCACCTTCCATGCATTTCTGACAAGCTTTTCTAATTTGGATTAACCTTGCAAACCTTCCATATATTCAAATATGACCCTGTAACTCCCTGTAACAAGCAACAACCCAGGTATCCACAAAGATGAATTGTGGCCACTCGACACTCAAGAGAACAAATAACATCTAAAAAAGAAATGTAGACAGTGTCATTTTTATGACATGATTTGAATGACTAGAGGACACATTTCTGAAATGCAAGTCAGTCTGGCACTTCTGTCACACAGTTTGAACTATATCGGATGACGTATTCTTTCTTTGTGCTTGTTTATTCAAGGTCTATTTACAGAACAACCCCTGGATACAATGTTGCCTTCATCGAGGGCTAAAGAGGACAAACTATTCCATCATTCTGATTTTGTAATAATGCAGCTATTTCTTCTAAATGAAAGTAGTCATCGACCTTGGACTAGTGGGAAAGTTAGTATATGGCACGTCATATACATACCAATATAGTTTATAGTAGAATTCTAGAGTCCCGCCACACCTCTTACCAATCTAAAGCTTCCTAATGGATTCAATACTAATCTGATATTAATTACCAGTGTTTGTACATTGGACAAATATCGCTCTCTGCCTGTTCTTCTGACTGCGATGCTAGCCCAAAACGTTTGCTGCCACCAAGCCATGATGTCACCATGCACGATTCTGATTATATGTGTTTAACATGATAAAAGAGTATATCATAACAAAGTATATAACAATTACTGAAAAAGGCAGCCTTCATTTGATTTTTGTTCAATTAAAATTAAAATTAGACGTAGGGGGTGAAGTGATATACCAGGAAAAAAATAAAATTATTTTAGCCATATTGGGTATTCTAGGTATTTGTCCAAGCATGGTCTTTGGTCACAAACATGCCTATAGCCACAACCTCTTCCCATTTATTTATTGCACACAAAGTAACAAGTGCAACTGACTTCACATGAATTCAGGACCCTGGACAGCTCTCAAACTGCTAATAGACTGGACAACAGCTTATTAACAAATTCCTGCCATGTTCATTACATCCAACTATGAATTGCTTTGTGAAATGATGATCACACTTTTTTTAACGGGCTGGCGCTGTGGCATAGCGGTTAAAGATGCTGCGATAAGAGGCCGCCGCACTCAGTCTCGTTGCTGTGGCCTAAGACCACGGCGCACGCACCGTGCCCCCCATATGGAATATTTTGATATATCCATATCAAAATATTCCATATTTTCACAGAGTTGAGTATTTTGAGGTGGGACTGATAGCGCTAGTCTGGGTAGAGGAGGGGTGCAGTAACTTCTAGTAGGTGTTTCACATTAGTTCAACTCCCTGCCCAGGGATGCAACGACTGAGTGAAATAGAACCTTTTCAAAAACACTGAATATTAACTGATTCATGCTAACCTTGCCTGTGGTCCCCCTACCACATGACCTACACACTGAGCTACCACCCCCTCCTCCTCCTCCCCGGCTCTTCGCCGCTGTCCTTCCTGCCCAGTCTAGTCTATTATTCCCCAAGCGTCTGTTCTCTTTGCAGAACATGAAGGGGGACCCTTTTTCTACTCAGAGGTATTTAGCCCCTAGACCTCGCCTTCAGAGGAAAGCTTGACTCTCACCTCTTTGAAATTACCGACTGCCCGCACCTCCCACCTCCCCAAAAAACCCACAGCCAACCTAAGACAGATGTCTGGGCTATTCATCAGGTCTGCCCGCAGACGCTCGGCTTTCTCCATGTTCTTGTCTACCTGCTGACGGGCAGTCTTTATGCGGTTGCTTTATCTATTGTCTGGATGCAACTAACGATTATTTCAATAGTTGATTAGTTGCTGATTATTAAAACAATCGACTAAACGGTTGGATAATTTTCCTTGAAAAAAAAAATCCCCCAAATATTCACAGTGATACAGAAATGAATCTTGTCAAATTGAAAGTCAATTTTGGTTCAACAAATGAACAACAATTTAGTTATGTAATCAGCCACAAACTCATTACAGTTAATGCATGCAGTAATATTTTGATGGTTTTCTTCAGATTCATGTTTTTTAATAAATTTTGGATAATATTAATCATATTTTGGATTTTTATAAATTATCAACTAATATCAAATTCGTGTAGACCAATGGTGGTGGTGTCGACAAAAAAAAATCTTCTTCAAGGCATATCTTGTGTTCAATGAGATGAACACGCTATGATAAAGGTTTCTTGAAATTGATGTGTAGTGTGTAACCTCTCAGATCATAGAAATAAAAAACTAACAAAAGACTAACTTCACTCAAATCAATAATGACAATAATGAAAAGCAGAAAGCTAAAACTCTAAAGTCACATCAAGGCTTCCCACATTGGCCTAGCAAAACTGCATGGATAGATTAAAGGCCGTTCGTCTGCAGGCATCACCGTGGCAACAGGATCATTTGCACCCTATTCCCTATATTGTGCACTATATGGGGTGCACGCCATTTTCTAGGGGTGTCCGAATACTGTACATGTACCCTATACTGTGCACTCAATATATCCCACAATAAACCATGGAAAGTAGTGAGCATCTATGCAGCCTAGACCAAGTAATATAACCCATAATTAATTGCGTGACACATTAAAAATGATTTACAAACATTGTACGACAGGAGTCAATAGTGACCGACCATGGCAAATAGTGATAAAATGTAAGTACTTCTGACTTTTTGTGGTTGAATTTTATAATGTTAATAATTTTGAAAGCGCCGACTCTAATGTCCGAAATCCCGGCCGTTGCTGTTGAGTCCACTATAAGTGAGAGCACTATATAGGGATTAGGGAAAAGGGGATAGACACAGGCATTCACAATACATACATTGTCTATGTACATACATACATACATAATAAAACATGACATGGTAGATAATATGTTATCTAGCAAACTAGACCTGAACCTAAATCTGGTTTCATACTCAAACCAGAGTTAATGGTTCAAAATGCCCCAACAGAACATCACAACATGGTCTGGGAGCCAATTTGGGAAGCATGACTCCCTGCGTGCATCAGCTTCTGAAATACCAAGGATACTAGCAAGGGTAACCCTCACCTCCACAGAAGTGTCTGGTATGACTAGCCCATAATATTGATAAAAATTGGGACATTACCATGTAGTGCTACGGGCCAACCACTTGAGAAAATATTTTTCTCTCTGGCTCGTTTTGCTGATTTTATTTCACTTTAAACTTTGAAAGTCAGCGGCAAAGTCACGGAAAGAGTCGGGAGGAGCCAGCTAGCCACAGGCAGAGAAGGCACAGAGAAGTCATCTGGATGCTACTGTCACAATCTGCTCTGTCGCAGTGGAAATTTCCACGTAGCCTGTCACACCCCCGCTACTCATGTCTGCCCGTCGGCCACACCCGCCTCGGCAGCCTTGCTTTCCTTGTTGGGCGCTGTTTTTTTTCTTCGCTCTCTATTGATTTGTTTACCTTGCCAACCTTCTAACTTCAGTAAAATGGGGTTCAATATGACATTGTACTGCAATATTATTGTTTGATCAACAAACCGTTTCCATTCTTTAGCTACTTGATCCGAGTGTCTCAGTATTTTAAAGTTAAAATAATAAAGAAAAGAAATAAATAATCTTGAATCATGACCTATCTCAGTTATTCTTCGTCCTATAGTGTGTTGGCACACACGATTTTGTGTGTTATCACACAACGATTTTATGCTTAACATGAAAGTAAAATCAAATGTTTTATCTTAAAACCAAGCAACTATTGTGAAAAGAAAGTTAAAGAAATGTAGGACAAATCCATCCACCCGGTCAGAAGTTATGGACTAAACAAAAATTGAATTGAATTCAGCCATCTTATAATGTCTTATGACTTACTTATGTCATTTACAAAGGCATTTGATAGCATTAAGCTTGACAAACTCTGGCCAACCCTTAACAAAACACCTCTAAACAAGAACTACATCAACCTTCTAAAGTCCGTCTAGGACGGCTCTCAAGCGCCAATAAGAACTGACCTAGGAAACAGCCGGTTTGTAAATATCAAAAACGGGGCGAAACAAGGAGATACACTCTGCAATTCTATTCTGCGTAGCACTAGCCTCGGTTATGCTTAAGACGGAGGAAGTGTGTAAAAGTAGATATTCTATAGGCGGTCACATCCTTTCTAATCTGTTCTACGCTGACGACATAGCCCTTACAAACGAATACCCAACAAAACTCCAGACATTCGTTAATGAACTAATTTGAATAATGAAAAACGCAAAAGAAATTGGGTTAATAATTAAGCTAAGAAAAACAAGAGTTGATGGCTACTGACAAAAAACAACTTTCATTTGAATTAACCATATACGGCCAACACTAACCTCATCTAGCAACCACGAAGCTATTCTAAAGCATAGAATACGCCTAGGCTGGGCTGCTTTTCAAAAGCACAGCACTGTCCTCAAATCAAAACGTGTATACTTATACCTATAAAGGTAAAGGTATATCAGGTTTATGTCCTGCCTGTAGTATTGTATGGTCTAGATTTTAGTACATGGACCCATCTCCCCAATTGCATAGAAGTTTTCCATAACCATATCGTGCAATTCATCACCGGGCATAAGTTAATGGAAAAAAAAATCTGCATACCCTCTCTACTTAGCAAAACCTCCTTACCTGCCCTTTTCGATAAAATCAAGAGCTGAACACTTAAACACACGTAAAAAGATTGGTCTGTCCAAAATTTGCTCTGAGGGTATGGTTGAAGGCAAAAGAGGCAGGGGAAAACCAAGACAGAGATGGAGAGACAACATCCCCTCCTGGTCAAACATCAAAGACTGGAGCAGCATCAACCAAGCGTCCATGGATCGAAGGAAATGGAAGAAAATAAGTCACAAGGGTTCGCAATCTGCTAACGGCAGAAACGGCGACACATGATGATGTCATAAGACATTGCCTCACCGTTGTGTGCAAATTTTCATTTTTTTAAATGTTTCTTTCTTTTTTGCTGTTCCCCTTACTTCATTGTGATGTCCATTGTGCAAAGACAATAGTTTCCTTGTTTCTGTTGTAAGTGCTTTACCTCTATAGACAACAAGGCTTTGCACGCGACATCATGGCTTGCCGCTGTTAGGAGACATTTTGATGCGTATCACGTATTGTGAGGTACACGTACACATAAATACGGTTAAGTGGTATACTGTACCACTTCATGGCCATTATATAGGGCAAATGCAATGGATAAAAATTACTGGATAAATCAATAATAGAACTGACAAAGTCATGCAAATATTGCTCTCTGCCTGTTCATCTGACGGCGATGATACCACCATAATAATGTCTGCCGCTGCCAAGCCGCATGCAACAGCCCTATTGCATGCATTCAAGATACATCGCTGTTGCAAGTCCTATCCAGCAGTCCACAAAACTTGATTAATCAAACAACCACAGTCCATAATCACAGATCGTAACTGCATCGTCATAATGTGATTTATTGTAATTTTATAACATGTAGTCCGCTACTCTTCAACCCCCGTCCGCAACCCATTCAAGCTCGCTAGGTGCAAGCAGCACCTCTCATTACTGCTTCAGAAAAGCGCCAGGAGGAATCCAAGCTAACGCGGCCATCTTTCCCACCTGTGGCTCATTAGCCAGGCCGATTGCTTCTTCATGCGGCGAGCGTACTCGGAGCTTACGGTGTGCATGTCCTGCAGCAGAGAACACGCCAGGTCGGCCTCCACAGGGTTTCTCTTCATAATACTGTTAAGCTGTGGCCGTTAGCGCAGCTGTGGCTACTTCTAGCCTGCCCCACCCCACCATCAGAGCTACACCACCAGCTGTCTCCGACACACAGATATCATTTATTAGCAGAGATGGTGAAAGTACCCACATTTCTTACTTGAGTAAAAGTGTGGGCGGCGCGGTGGCGCAGTGGTTAGCATTTAAATGACAAAGGACCGTACACGGCGGAACATGCAAAACCATTACATCCCCTATGCTCTGCGTTCCGGGGATATAATAACGCTATGAATAATACATGATGTGGTGGTGCACTAATATCCAAGGCCAGTCAGAAATTCCAGAAAACATTAATTCTTGAAAAAAAGTTATTGGCTATTCAACACTGCAACATCCCCACCGTTACCAACTGTTGCAAAAGCAACAGGCTTAATTACCTGGTTCTCATTAGCAAACATTAGCAATGTCTGAAGAGAACACCGGCACAAAATACTAAATCTACACAGAGTGTGGATAATTCATTTGCCGTCTAGTAAAAAAAAGAAGAAGACGAACAAGAAAAGAAAAGAGAAATTATCTATAAATTAACCGTGTGCACAGCAAGTCCATTGCTCGCGAAGTAATGCGATTTGCAGAGATTCTCCTCCGCGACCGTTATTGCTCTTAATTAGGTATTTATGGTAATGAATGACTCCATTATCTCTAATATGGCCTTGTGTTTGTGCCGAACACTGGCGCTCGTGCGATTTATGCATGACCTTGCCGGTGGCGGAGAGGGATTTTCAGATTTGCGAAAAACTAGTCTAGTGTGTCTGTGTTGAACATGCTGTAATTCGAAATTCTCGCCAAAGGAAAATTGCCTCTCAACCAAGCGAAGGGGGGCTGTTTAGCATAAGATGAAGCAAATAGATGAGGCTAATTGTTGCTGATTAGCTGCTCTTACTGTCAAATTGCTCCTCAGCCGACTCCATTGTTTGGGGACTCCAATTCCCTCCAATGTAGTTTATTGTTAAGTTCTGCTTCATAATTCTCTACCAAGTGTAGAACGTCCTCCGGCGTGGCCCTGCTCTTGTGCACTGAGCGGAGGTAGGCGGTGTTATTTATTCATATGCAAAGTATCGTTATGCGTGTGAATGTGTGTGCACATCTACGTATCGCTATTTTTAAAAATTTGTTTTGTTAGCGGCAGAAGATGTTGCCAGGTAGACTGAGAGAGAGAGAGAGAGAGAGAGAGAGAGAGAGAGAGAGAGAGAACTTTCTGAAAACAACAGAAGTAGTGTGATACTTTCCTATTTTTTTTTCTCTCTCTCGCCGTCCTTTAAAGGAGTTCTGTTATTAACTCATTCAGTGCCAAAGATGCATTAGATTGGGTGCAATACCGCTATCTGTCGGCCAGAGGACGACAGATAGCGGACAGTGGTACACTGAAATTTAGTGCAATAAAAGTGCACTGACACACGTGCACCAGCTCTCTCCATCTCTCTCTGTCGTTGGCCACTCGCACGGTGTCACTCAGCCTGCAATGTGTTACGTGTCCATTCTTGGATGTTATCTTCCCACGCTTTCTCTGTCCTCCTCTCTTCCTTCCATCTGGCGCTGTACCGTGCAGGATTTTTTTTTTTTGTTGGTTGAATGCAAAAGCCCAATTCGCACTGGACTTTTATTACCTATGGACCCCTGGTAATTCAGAATAATTGCGGAGGATGTCTGAGTTTCATTTGACATGCAAATGCGCAATGGCAGTGATTTGTGAAGTAATAATTCTGCAATAATAAACTGAGATTTATCTACTGTGATTCAGCTAAACCAGCACAATGGATTTTAATTGAATTTTGAATTTGTTTAACTTTGTTCATACACACACGCGTGTATGTGTGGGCAAGCAAAAATACGGCACATTTGTCATAATGTTAAATTGATCAAAAGACCGGCTTTTGCTAATCCCGCCAGAACGCGCGACAAAATAACAGACTTCAGGGGATAATTGTGAATTACCAGAGGTCCCCACGTAATTCAATGGCAGTGCAAATTGGCCTAAAGATAGTGAAGTGTTGTATTAATGTGTGATTGTGCAGTAGTGCGTTTTAATTCAAAAGTGTCTTTCTTCTAAGTGGATTAATTCACTGTTCCTGACATAGCCATGACATCCACAGCCACGAATTCTGATGATTTCATCTGCAAATGAATAGCAATGAGACTCTAAAGAGACGTTCGTCATTGACGAGTGCGCAGACCTCAACCTTGGGTTTCTCCAATTCACATAATCCATATTGTGATTCAATTGCTGGCGGTTTTGTTTGCAATAATAACAGCTTGTGGCCAAGACTCAACGTGAACTGCTGTCAGCGAATGCTTTTAGACACAGTTTTAATCAGCTTCGTCAGTGTCACTTGACAAAGGGCTGTCTGCAATGCACGGCGCTTTGGGGAATCATAAGCACATCGTTGATAAAATATTTCAATTTGCTCTGTCAATGGCTCTACAGACATAGCAAATGGCCCGGGTGTTTTATAGGCTGAAAGATATATTAATTCTACTTGTATATTAATTTCTTCTAAACGAGGGTATGGAAATATCTTGTTTTTGGCTTGAGTTCTTGAGTTCAGGGCTTGAAAAAAATATATATTTTTAAAATGTTCTGTTCCGAATGGTTCAGGCAGGACAATATTTAATGTTTTTGTTCCCGGAACCGTTCCGCCATCAAAATATTGGTTCTGAACCAGTTCAGAACACAAACATTTTATTCGTTCTTAAAGTTCCTTATATTGTACAGATACAGACATAGGATATGCTAAAATATAAAGAGAACAAAAAAAACTTTATTAACCGGTTTTTGAATTTCATAATGTCCCATTTCTGTTCCACATTTCAACATTTCAAGAAATATTTTTTCGTTTCCGTTTCCGCTCCTCATAAAAGTATGTAAAATTCCGCTCGTTTTCGTTTTTTGTTTTCGTTCCCTGAACCAGTTCGGAGCCCTGGAAACAGCTAGAAATATTTTTCTGATGATGAAAGGAATGTTCTTTTGCATGTGTGTTGTTGACAAGGACACAGAGCTTAATTTTGTATGGGGCTTGAAAAAAACATTCAACGCTGGCACAGGGACGAGCCAAATTTGAAAAGCTGGCACCGAATTAGTTAATAACATGGTGGGCTTGGGCGCAATGTTTTGCCCATCAGTGACCAACTCCTCTGTCTCAGTGTTGAAGAAGAAACAGCAGACTATTAAGATAAGATAATCATTTATTCTCTCAGAATGCGATCAACAATCAATCACAGAGCAAGCACATCACAAAAACAAGGAAGCATGAAACAACTGACACAACCATATATAAAAACATAAAAAACTACAATAAAATGTCAAATAAAAACAAAAAACAAACAGCAGCAGCAACTGTGTTAGTGAGGAATGGCTTTGAGGCCTGACTCAAAGATTATAAAATAAACATGTTAACAAATTAAGAGCCTACCTACCATTTAGCAGTTTTATTGACCAGGGAACCATTGAATGTTTGAACCTATTTGTTTTGCAGTTTGGGACTCTATACCTTCTTCCCGAGGGCAGTAATTCGTATTCAGCATGCAAAACATGTTCCTCATCCTCTACGATCTTCCAACCCTGCCTTTCCACTGTTTTATCAATTAGCAAACAATATTGCTGTGTCTCAAATGGCACACTTGATGGTCAGTGAATGTCTTGTCGCAGTTTAGTACTGTCTCAAATCGAATACTTCCGTATTGCTGCACTTGCACTCTCTGCACTGAAAATGGCGCTGTGAGGGGGGCACACCCCCATTTCGAGATGTCTCCTACCGCAATTCATTCGGAACTGAAACGTTCCCGCACACTTAGCGCTAGCGCCGGCATTCCCATTAGCCCACATTTCGAGGGAGCGGCAGTATTCCGGTATAGTTAAGGGTGCTGGCATTCCAATAGTGTCGGCTGTGTGCGTGGTTAGGGTTAGCCCGGTTGGGCTTTGCAGGCGTAGAAAACACGTCTGTGCGTATATCGGAACCACTGCCCTTCCATGTTGGTGCAAAATGCAGAGAATTTTGCTAATTGCGTAATTGTTGGAACTGTTTGAAATAGAGGCTCTGTAATGCGCATGCCACCAGTAGGTTGGACTAGGCCCGGATTAAGGTGGGTCTGGGCCCCGGGGCAAGGAGATTGCAAGGGCCCCCCCGCTCCGAGCCCATACCAACCCAACCCTCCCAACCTAGGTGCTCTGGTCGCCATACCGCATAGCCCAGGGGCCCTTTGATTGCCGTTTCCTGTGGCCCAGGGGCCCTATGGTTGCCATATCCCGTGGCTCAGGGACCCTTTGATAGCCGTCCCCGTGGCCCAGGGGCCCTCTGATTGCCGCCCCCCGTGGTCCAGGGACCCTCTGGTTGCCATATCCCATGGTTCAGGGGCCCTTTGCCATCCCCCGTGGCCCAGGGGCACTCTGATTGCTGTCCTCCGTGGCCTAGGGGCCCTGTGCTTGCTGTCACTCCCCCCAGCCCATTTCAGTTAAGCCTTATAGACTAAAGAAGTACAACTAAAGAAGATCCTAGAATAGAGGGCTCTATCGCAATCAGCATCGACATCGGTATCTGGATTGTTGTTGGGCCCCCCCTGGATC
>OMKY01143923.1:10065-25458 GCA_900302395.1 Bregmaceros cantori
CCGGTCACCGGGACCTACTTGACCGCTGTCAATGGTACCTGGCATCCACAGTGTTTTGTCTGTGCTGTGAGTGGACACACACACACACACAGTCTCACACACACCGACAGACGCACACATTCGCTTCTTACACACACCAACACACACACACACGCACACGCACGCACACACAGCTGGTTCCTACACAGACATACGGAAACACACACCAACACACACACACACACTTACACCAACAATTACCAACAAACACACACCAAGACCCATCATTGCACACACATAACAACTCACAAAGACACACACACACACACACACCAACACACAAAGACGCACACCAACAAACACACACCAATACACAACCCACTCTCTCCCTACCATCACCATGGAGACTCCTTCTAAAGGCCAAGCTAAAAAGGATGTTCCTCAATCCTCACACACCAGCCAACCAGGCTAGCTAAGTTGACTTAGTATTTTACTCAATCCTCACACCACCAGACCAGCTAACATGAAACTTCACATGAACGCTCAAACGTAGGACTATGGGTGAAACTTAGGGTAAGGGGGAGTATTGGGACGGGGCCTTAGTCTTTTTCTCGTTCCTCACACCAGACAGACCACTATACCAGCTAACTTAGACAGGAAACAGTGGACTTGGTTGTTGCCTTATGAACCAGTTGATGTATAATAATAATCATCATCATCAATGGAGAGTTTCGAAGGACCAAAATGTTACGACGTTTAAAGACAAGGAGAAACTTTAAACAGCATATTATGTAGAATCCCATGTAATCCACTGGTGACCAAAATTAATTGTCCACACTCTCAAGAATTGACAGTGACATGTAGTTGGTTGGAACACACATCAAATAATTGATACTTTTCAAACACATTTTTTTTTAGAAACTATATAAAAATTACTCAGATGTGTTGCAACTTGGAATAAATTAATTTGATGTCATCTTTTCAGTAAAATCTAAGACCTTTAAAGTGCGTTCTAAGTCTAACTATCATGTTGTGTTTCGTTGAGGAAAGGTTGATGAGGAGGAAGTGAAAAACAGTGAAAGCTGAGTGAAGAGGGAGAGATACGCTCCCCGGATACTAAACAGGATCCGCTGCTACCACCATTCACTCACACACACTGGCACTGAACACATACACACTAATGCACTCTGCACAGACACACACTAACACACTGCATAGACACACAAACACGGCACTGCGTAGACACACAAACACAGGCACTGTATAGAAACACACACAAAGACACAGACACACACAGCTGGCACAGACAAATGCCTCATGCCAGAGGAGGGGACTCAAGTCATGTGACTTGGACTCAAGTCAGAAAAATGGTCACTTGATGCTTAACAAGTCCCACTGGTCCAAATACTTGACTTGAGCTATTTTACTGTGAAGACTGGAGAACTATCATCCAATCAAACCATTTTTCCCAAAAAGCAGAGATCCTCGTTTTCAGTTGTACAAGTGGTTATTTCAATGTCATCATGCTACTGAACACAGGGTAGCCCTGCTTGTTATGTTGACATGTTACATGTGCTGATTCCATGCCAATGCCACTTTATAACTTATGTGTTGCTTTTCTTTTTTTGTGTTGACCTTGTTCATTACTTGTTGATCTTGAGAGTTGTTTTATGCTCAACTAAAAGTTCATGTGTGTGTACCGCTGTTATGTATATGCAATATGGAGAATATAAATCTTGAAAAGACAGACACACACAAAGACACAGACACACAAAGACACACACACAGACACAGACAAACACACAGACACACACACATACACGGTCACACACAAAGAGAACCACACAAACACACACAAAGACGCACACAATGTCCATGACACACTATCTGCCAGTGGGAGTGGTCATTATGCGAGTCTGTCACAACAGGGCTAATAGTCAGTGGAGGGCCGTCAGGGCCAATTTAAACCAACATGTAACAACCTCACCCCGTGGTTTCAGTCTACACACATGAAGATGTTTGTAGCAGCCATGACACGGCCCATATGTCGCTGCTAAGGACAACAAAATAACTACACAACGCCGAGTACTACAGAAGAAGAGCGATCACGCAATGCATCAAGGGAGTGTAGGAGAATTAGCCCAAAAACACATCAATCACCCCACCACCATTTTCCCCAGGAAAAACTGACACTAGGGATTTTCTATTACTTGTCCTCTATTTACATATACACTGTTTGAACTAGCATCCAGTACCATGAGTAGCTTAGTAAGTCAAGTATCAGAACATAAATACCAGTGCAGTCTTTATCTGTCAGTTCAAACCCTGTGAACACGTTCGTTACGTTACCACTTCACGTCTGTTACACCTTAACGAGTTGTCTTTGAAAGTAGTAGGTGCGAGAAACAGCAAGGCTGTATTTTGATTGGCACTGCAGGGCTATGGCTGGCCCGGCTTGCATGGCCATGCAAATGGCCATCTATGATATCACAAAGCCCATTTAGTATAGATGTTTGCGAAACCCAATACTGTGCAATACACACTACATGAATAGTGCACGAAGAGACAAGAAGTGCTGTTCCACATGTAGTAATACTCCGTGGTGAACTAACTGGAAATAGCGGTCACACAGTCAGTGCTTGTATTTGACAAAGCACCATGAACCTCACAAAACTGCAAAATGACAATCAGAATTAATCAATATAGAAGACGCGCTGGACTATAAGGAGCACTTCATTTTTTTTTTTTGGAGAAAATTAACTCATCCGTGCTAGCCTTCTTTAAATTCTGCACGGAGGATTTTTTTCAACATGTGAGTGATTTTTCAGGACCAATAGAAAACTAAGTTATGTGTCTTTGTCAACACAACATATAGCATACCTGTTTCCATTCTTTAGTTATATTCTCTAGAACAGGGGTGGGTAAAAACTGCTGTGCAGCTAGGTGGCAGTATATGCCACCGCTATACGCTCTCTTCATGGACCCCAGAGATGACATATGACGTCAGATGGGGGTACTGCACCCAAAATCTTTTTGTTGCAATAAAACCCAAAGATGCGGCAACATGTCCTTGCACTGAATGCATTAATGAGTTAAGTGCACCTTGCAGTGCGCCTTATAGTGCAGACGATACGGTCCACATGTAACGTGTTATATTGTGATAATAAAATATATTCCACACATGCAGATGTGAAGAGCATCGGGTCCGGGTCACAGGTCACGGCTCAGGTCTCAAAGTACTTGTAGATCTGACAGACATACTGCATTACTCGCTGCCAGTCGGGTCGGTCCGTGTGCATCAGCTCCTCCAGCTTCTGTTCAAACACAACATGTAACTAAGTTACACTAAGTAACTTACACTAACTGACTTACTTTGATCAGTTTTTTTCAGTAACTGGTAGGACTTCATTTCAGGGGTAGAGGCACCTCTAGTTCATAGTATGTTAGTATACTAGCTCCCCCACCCCAAAGCTACTCGTCTTCTGGGTTACGGGACCTCTGGCACGTGCTCCGGCAGCTCTGACATTCTAACATAGTATGTTACAACACTAGCTACGCCACTCCGCAGCTAATGGAACTCTGGGCTCCGGGACCTCCCAACTCATGACTAGTAGTCTAAAACATTAACTTTTTTTCAAAGCAGTAATCAGATTAGTTGTTAATGCACCCAAATGACTACTAATTCAATACACTAATTCATTTGACTGAGATGGTGTCGAAAAAACGACAGGCGTCCCTTTCACCTGAGTCAAAAGACCTACAATGTGTGTGTGTGCTCGTCCGTGATGTTAATGTCATTCAATTTCTGTTACGCAGACAACATGGCGACCGTTTAGGACGTCAAGAGACCATCGTTCAGTCACTGGCTTTCTGACCGTTTTTAGGGCATCATCCCGGCATTTTTAGTGCACTGGAAATTAACCAACAAATCTGGACAACTCTTAAAATAGTTCTGTCACTTTGTCTTGCCATATTTAACATAGGCTAGAGCGTCTTTTAATGACGAGGGGAAAATCATGTTTTTAAGTACAATATTTATACTCATACTTGCCACCGAGAGATCTATGCGGACACCATTTTCCAAACCCTCCAAGCATGACTTCGACTCTAGGGACTTTAGTTGGTGCTTTGGTCTTTACATCTGAGTGTAGCTTGAAGCAAACACTGATAAAGATATGCTGATAACAGAGGAATGTGACGACCCCCAGCCCCCATAGGCTGACATTGTTGTTCACACCGAAGACTGTTATACGCTGTTATCTCCACAACATTCTTCTAACCCCCGACCACTCAGACCCCAGGGAAGAGATCCTTTCCAGCCTGCCTTTGACATATAGTGCACTATATTTCACTGAAATATAGTGCACTATATTTGAAGTGTGCCATTTGAGACACAGGAGGAGAGAGAGATGAACAGAACAATAAAAATGCCACTGCTGGTGTACAGGCACCCTCAAAGTCTGCCACAATCAGTGTGGCGCTTGCTCTAGTCCTTAAATAAGATTTTTTTTAAGATGTATTTAATCCATCTTGAAAGTGCCTCCAAGAAATCAGTGATCTAAGCTGCGTTGAGACACAACATCAGTACGCATGTGTGCGTGTGTGTCTGGGTGTGTGTGTCTGTGTGTGTGTCTCTGTGTGTGTGATGTCTCACCAGGGAGGGTTCGATCCCGATGCTCTCTGCTGCTTGAAACGCCAGACTGAGGTTACGACTCTGTAACAACAATGGTGGACATGCTGAGGTCAGCATCGCTCGCTAAATGAACAAAACCTCGGGCAGTTTACAAAATAATTTAATATGAGACATTGTGTTGGAGGAATGGGACACTTAGACTGCTGTGTCTGAGAGAAGGATGCTCTCCAGGGTTATTATATATTACTAGAAGCTCTATTATTACTTATCCTGTTGTACTCTCTAACTGGAACTGCTGAATGAACATCATTTCCCCAAGAGGTTTAATAAGGTATTCTGATTCTAACCATATCAATATCTGTTCACCTTTAACTGTAAGCAACCCATTCACCGATATATTACTGCTCATAATAAATGGAGTAATGAGTGAATTGATCAATATTGTGAATGGCAGCACACAGGGGTCTCGTTGAAGGAGTGGCTCTGGACACTGCACTCAATGCGCCCCCATTAACGTTAATGTTGTGCACTGTGCCTACTGCAGCGTCCGCAGTACCACAATTTCTCCTGCCCTCGCCGGCTTATCGGGGATGTTTCCGACTAACCCTATCCCATAAAGATGAGAAACGGCGGAAGAAAATAACTAACAAAAATGACAGCAAACACCCATAAAATCAGCGCTAGACAGGGCACCCGAGGTAGCGTTGTGACCACATATAATGATTCATAAGAGCAGCCATTAGAATGGCACAAAAGGCTGTTGAAATATTTATACCAATGTTCTGTGTGCGTGTGTGTGGTCGCTGTAGTTGGGCACCATTAGCAGGCTCCCAGGGACGGCCTGGTGAATAGGTGGTAAACAGAGGAAGTCTGACTCAGTCCAGGAGTTGACCCTGCTAAACATTTCAACTAATAGTCTAATTGTTCACATTTTTTCTGCATCATCGTAGCTCATTGTCTGCTGGAAAACACGCTGTGACCTTTGCGATTCTATTAAGCCTTGACAGAGGGCGTAATTATGGTCTCTCCGATGTTTGTATGGGTGGTTTTTAGTTTGGATAGGCCGACACGGGCTGCTAGACGTGCCTTTACTGCAGCTCAAGCGGGTTTCGGTCTTACCACAACTCCATTTGTTAATCTTTTCAAATTCAATGAATGACTATGTGGCAGAGAGAGATGGAGAGGTTTTTTAGTTGAGCGGTTTTTAAAAGTAATCCTTTACATTTAAAAGTTACACATTTTCTAAATTCTAACCAATAACATTTAAATGATTTAAAATATATTAATTACATTTTTCAGCTTTTTGTTATTTGAGTGCTTTAACAATCAAACTCAAAAGTGCCTCTGTCACTTTCTTAGCACTATGTTCTGAATCAAACTTAACCGCGCTCTGATTGACCCAAGACCATAGACTGTATATAAAGTAGACGCAGCGTGCATGACGTCATCCCATTGCTTTCATCAAAGTCAGGTTGTGCCTGCCGACTACGCGCTGCCATTGTTGAAAGTACCCGTATATCCGGAGACAAGGAGAGATAGAGAGAGCTATACAGTATATGAGAGAGAGACACCCCACACGCGACTTCTTCTGGTGGTACTGTCCGCTAGGGGCGCCAACGACAGAGTCAGAATGAATGGAATCCTATGGGAGCTGAAATGAAAAAAATATTATTAACACCTAATCTGACGCGTTTGTGAAATTATGAACCCCTCACACAATTAACCGATAATTATCCCGGCAATATACATTATAAATGAATTAGGAAAGATCTTTAAATAGGTTAAAGCAGGCTGCTAAGATTGGAATTTGTATTGGAATTCCCATAGGCCTCGGTTTTAGGAGACTAGGCTCCCCCCATACCAACCCGGAAGTAGGCACGGACATCAAAACGAACGCGGTGTCCATTTTTATATACAGTCTATGCCCAATACAAAATGATGCAATGCTCTCCCTAGTGTTTTTGATGCTCAACTTGAATTTTGACATGTCCTGCTTTTAATGCGCTGCTTGTTTCTGTGTCTGAGGCTCAATCCCGGTCTGACACCCGCGTATCTTCCCATCCACTTCCAGGGCATTTTCAGGATTCCTGACATGTGTGTGTCAACTAGTTCTCGTGTTAACACTTCACCAAAACAGACCGTGGCTCCCTCCTTCATTTTCAAGCTGTGGTCGAGGATATCGGGGCCGCTTCCAGACAGGAAGCGTTGTGTTTTCGCAGCTGGGGTGTGAGGTGGGGGGGATGGGGGTGTCGGACATGCCAACGGTTCCCGGGGTGCTTGAAGCAAGCGTTTTGGCTGTCGGACCCGACCAGTACACCTGGAGGGTAGGTAGCCCAGTAACAGTAGAGATCAGATCCAGACTACACAGCTGACCTCATAATGGATGTGCCGCCCTTTAATACCCCATCAACTGAGGGGATAATAACAACCAGAATTAATCAGTATATAACATGCTCTGAACTATAAGGCACACTATTGCTTTTTTGTTGCCGAAGATGATACAGTCATTATGTTCAGAGAACATCGTAGCAGACCCCTCCAACCCTGCGCACCACCTTTTCTCCCCCTTTTTCCCTTGGGAAGACGCTACAGAGCCCTGCGTACTAAGACCTCTAGACTGAGAAACAGTTTCTTCTACAGAGCCCTGCGTACTAAGACCTCTAGACTGAGAAACAGTTTATTCTACAGAGCCCTGCATGCTAAGACCTCTAGACTGAGAAACAGTTTCTTCCCACGTGCAGTGATGCTACTGAAAACAGGGGCTAGACCTGCTTGATATGTTGATGTTACATGTTACATTCTTTTTTAACCTTGTTCATGATCTTGAGAGAGCTGTTTCATGCCCAACTAAAATCCCATGTGAGTGTACTGCTGTTATGTAAATGCAATATGGAGAATTAATCTTGAAGCCTTGGTCGTGCAATGTGCATTTCATCAACAAACGGGAGGCACGGTTGAGTGAAAGCCAAATGGCAAAGTAGCTCGGATCGTGCCCCGGATGAAGAGATTGACTCATCTGCCAGTTCATCATCCTCATCATCATCATCATCGTCACAGAGAGACAGCAGCAAAAGGTCAAAGCTAAAAGGCTTCTGGCAGCTATTTTAGCAGACAAGCTAGGACTTCTTGTTCTGTGATAGCTGACAGAATCCCAGCCGTTTTCTCTCTTTATAATTATTGTTCAACTTGTTATCATCTCCTGTCTGACAACATTGGACGAGATTTGAGCTAGCAACATTTAACCCCTAAGCACAACTATAACCGGATATTCTGCTGCAACCACAGATAGTGAAATATATTTTGGCAATACTTAGCAAAATTCATTACATTTTTACATTTACCATTAATGGTAGTTTAGTAGCTTAGCAAGCCAAACCAAACGAATCGTCCAGGCATCGTTCGAACGTGTGTTTGGGTCTGGAGTCCATTGAATCAAAAAATCTGATCCTCCAGGTTCTGCCTATCAGAGCCGGGTTGAGATGAGGTCTCTGTGAGACAAGATTCTTCCTACGCCGTCACTTGTCACGTCTACTGTGCTGTGATTGGATAACTTTGATTTAAAAAAAAAAACAACAACATAATGCTCCCCCCGCATCACATGCCACACCCATTTTCGATCCCATCAACTTCAGACCCAAATGCACATTGAGGGATGCGTGGACGATTTGTTTGGTTTGGCTCGCCAGGTAAATATTCCTGTGTGAGTGTGTACCTTGTCCTGTCCAATGAGGTCTTGTTATGTTGTATTTAAGAATTCCCCCGGGGCATCCAGCAAAAGCGACAAGCTTCACGATTAGATCAGGAAACCGGTCTCACTGAATGCAGAGGCTCAGTCTCTATCCCCGCGTCCGTCGCGGCTGTATTGATACCCCAGTGTGTGTGTGAGTGTGTCTGTGTGTATGTGTGCAGGGGCGCCGCCAGCAATTCTGGGCCCCCTGAAAAAGTATCATATTGGGCCCCACCACTGCTGGAACCAAGTGTCTAGGGTCCAATTGACCCAGTTAAAGCTCAACAAAAATGGACAATGCAGTATAGATTCCTTTATTAAATATTAAATACATTTAAAAAAAATTAATCCTCTCTCTCTCTCTCTCTCTCTCTCTCTCTCTCTCTCTCTCTCATATAATGCTTATGATCTATGTCTTTGCAATAATATCATGAAAGTTACAATAGTGAATAAAGTGTAATTGTATCCCCAATACGCACAACAAGATGTTTGGGAAACTCACAAAATTGTTAGTATCAAAATGCTGTATTTTATTAATAGGGATTATTTGAATAATAGTATACACAGACTAACATTTCAACCTGCCCAAGCATCCAAAACAGGATACACTCAAAAACTAACAATCTGTTTACCAGAAATCTGCTGTTTAGCTCCATTTGTAATAGTACAGATACACATGTGAAAGATGGAAAAAGTGTTGATTTCAACCACTCTTCTGGAGAAAAAAAGTAGGTGACATACTGGCCAATTCATTTGCTTCACTTAATGACTTATTACTTTTTAATGTTGTTCTGTATTTATGCTTTTTTTGTTAACATAGATTGAGGAGTATATTAATTTTCACCATCAATTTCAGTGTATCATGTTTAACCCTAAATGTGTAGGCTGCCATCTCCTGGCAATAAATCGTACTGCTACTGTTGTGTATTTAATTTGATCATCAATGGAGGCTGAGCGATAGTGAAGCTGAACTGTACCATTTAATGGGGGTGATTTAATATAAATTTTCCTAAATAAAATAGACACCACCTAAGCAAATGTAATGGTGACAAAGGGTCCCCTTGTTAAATTTAATTCGTTTTCTTTTCAATAAAATATGAATTACGACTTGAAAAATATATATTAACAATCTATTGTTCTACTATTTTATTTAACTTTTCTCCCCATCACAGTGCCTGTATGTGTGTGTGTGTGTACCTGTCCTGGTATGGGATGTGGGCAGGCAGGTGTGTGTTTGTGGGTATGTGTGAGTCTGTGTGTGTATATGTGTATTAGTGGGGAATATTCAGGGCCTTCTACGCCTTCAGAGAAGGCCTAGAAAAATCTGGACAAAAAAAATTATATTTAAATAGGTATAATTATATAATTCAATAGGTATTTAGGTATGTGTCTCATTTAATTGGATACATCATAATACATTAATACATCGTCTCTTTTCTAGAATTGGTTCCTTGTCAAGTTCACATTAGCAATGAAAGGGTTAATATACTCTGAAACACCAGAATCGTTATTCTCCATTCATTGTAATGGAAGTCCTTCAGCTCTCTCGACGAAGTCCTGGGCCACTTGACACCTACGCTTTTTTGGCGTGGAGAGTGATAGGGACATTGACCAATCAGGTTTGATTATTCTGTAGGCAGGGCAAAAGTTAACACCCAATAGACGCAACGCTGTCCTAACCGCGTCATACAATCTGGTACGTCACTCTCCGTCTTTGTTAATTCATTGGCTGACCGAGTCTATTAGCGAGTCCTCGTTGTTTCAATTAATTTTGCTAGCCAGGTAAATCGGTTTGATTGCCCTGTCATCCATCAGCTTGAGTGGCTTAGTGGTAATATGTGGGTCTGCAAAGTTGAATGTTTTGGGTTGGAATCCGGCAGCATCCACTACTTTACTTATTATCTTTTTTACATTAGTGGGTCCCCATCGTTTCAATTTATTCACCTTTTGAATTATTTAATTACTTTGAACATAATGGACCACCGCTGAGTCAAAGTACATGTCTAATAATTTGATACTGATACTTTAATATGTCAGTTTTAAACGGATGCAATGGACAAGTGCACATTGGTGAATGTGCAATGCTTATCAAAATATTGTCTTCTCTTTATATTTCTTGCATTGCTTTCCTAATGAAACAGGCCTGTGTGTAGATAGTTTTAAACATAGTATGAAAATGATGTGTCTTTCCGCGATTATGCATGACAATAGAAATATCCCTGCCTGCGAAGCTAAAGGTTTGAGGTACGATTCCCCTTAGAAACACTTCTTGCTGATATTTATTTTTTACATGCAAACTGCGTATTTACTGTTGTTGTTTTTTTGGGGGGGGCGCAGATTGTTATTGCTGTCATGGTCTATTTGTTAATAGCGTAGTCATTCTTAAATGACTGCTGTTCACTTTCAAGTCATTGCACAGTTTTTTCCCGCAATCATTACTTTTTTTGGCAGTGAGGGCTGAGGTGAAGGCCCAGCTGTAATGTTCACAGTTCGCCAAGTGTATGTGTGTGTCAGTGTATGTCACTGTGTGTATATATATGTGTATTATATTTAAAATTTCCCTCAGGGCATCCAGCAAAAGCGGCAAGTGTCTGTCTGTGTGTCTGTCTGTCTGTCTGTGTGTGTGTGTGTGTGTGTGTGTGTGTGTGTGTGTGGTGTGTGTGTGTGAGCCTACCTTGTCCTGTCCAATCAGGTCCTGGTATGGGATGTGTGCAGGCAGGTACGTGTGTAGCAGAGCACAGAAGGCCAGTCCGTCGTTCCAGCTGCTGCTGAAGTTGGTCACCTCGATGTTCTGAGCACAGGAAACCACCCATGTTAGGGTGGATTGGTGCTGCATCCCAATTCCATCTTAAAAAAATAATCTTGGCCCTTGTTTGCACACTATTTCTGTTGTGTATTTCCTCCTGATCTAAGACCAAGTCCACTCCCAAACTCACTTGGGGCCTAGGGAGATTCCACACTTGATTTCAGCCCTCACCCATAACAACTATCAAATGGGGTGACATCACAAACCCAAGGGCTAGGGCTGAGATGAGTGCTGAGATCTGCATTGGGACGTACCAATGTTCATCCCCAAAAGCGGAAATTCAAGTGCTGCCAAGACAACACAACATAATACAATTCAGTGCAACTAAAAGCAATGAATACAAAATACATTATATTTATAGTCTATAAAAAGTAGTGAGTCTAGTAGAGGAGTAGAAAGTACTGATATTTGTTTTGAAAAGGTAAAGTAAAGAGTTGTCAGAAAACGACATACTTCTAAACGTACTAGTTACTTGAAAAATGTACTCAAGTACAGTAATTAAGTATTTGTACTTTGTTCCAATGTCTGTAGACACAAGACAATGGAAGAAGACTGGAGATGATCAACATTAGCTTCTTGTAACTAGGGTCAGACCGATATATCAGCATTTTTTGATAACAATTTCAATGAAAACGTGTGTGAGTGCCAGTTTCCATATACTTTCCATGAGCCAGGGGTCTAATAAACCTAAGCAAAAGAACACCAGCAATATGTGGCATCACCTGAAAAGACTGTTCTAAATGACGATACTATGGAAATGACAACAACACTAAAATAGTGTAACTTCTTCCCAACCCAGTTAACAAGCTGTTTGACAATTGACTGACAGCATTTTAGTTTCAGGTTTTTGCTTTCTTTTACAGCTCTAAAATTCACTATATCGGTTATATATCGGCCCATGGGGCAAAAAAACGGCAATCGGTATCGGGACAAAAAACTCATAAGGGTAGGTCACTACTTCTGAAATAATTCTGTGTAGTGAGAAGAATGTGGAAAACAGCATCATTATCTTCCCAGAATCCAACTAATCAGACTTAGTCAGGCGATGTGTCTGTGGCATGCCTGTAATGCATAACTGCATTTCGTGCAAAGCAACCGTTCTGTGGAATGGGAGCTGTGAGAGCCAGAGGAAGTTGGAACCCCTGGTTAGTGAAAATCTTTAAAAAGCACATCGTCTGCTGGGGGATTAACCCTTCCTCTAATTCACAACCAGCTCTCTCCGTCTCTCTCTGTCCTCGGTCACTCGCACGGTGTCACTCAGCCTGCCTGGTTAGTAGATCTTCATATGGTCCAATGGCTTGTTTTATTCTGGCTTTCACTTCTTCGTTGGTGATGTGTGTCTATACGAGATGCAGAGGAGCCTGTGGAAACGTTTCATCACTGTGGCCTGAATTCTTCTCTCTAGTTTTACCGTCATGGTCCATGTCTCACATGCGTGCAGAAAGATTGACGTTTGGTTGCCGTAACTCAAATCCATCCTAGCAGAACCATCCACTGGAATGCACAGACTACAGAAATATGGCAGTGACTTCGATGCTCCAACATACTCCTAACTTATTCTGTCTTTTGCGGTGGTCTGTCTGTGTGCTAGTCAGCAGAAATCTGTTTCATGATTCATAGAACGTTGGGACCCAGTGGACTGACTGCTATATGCTCAATGGGTGAAAAGCTCAGGAAGGGCAGCTTTCTGTCAGCTGAGAAAATATCTGGGAATCCTCTGGTCTGCTAAAAGCAACAAGGAACGACGAAGATATTTACTGTGCCTTATAGGAATCTACAGACATCTCACTTAAAAACACATGCTTACTGCCAACAACACGAAAACACAACAAAAATCAAGAAAATGTTTAAATTATATCTCAACTCACCTCAACAGGTTTTTATATAGCGCCAAAATCACAGCCGAAGCTGCCTCAAGGAGCTTCACAAAAGTTATTTTGTTTTTAGATTTAGATTTAAGAAGTATAGCAGCTATTTACTTAACTACCTTTCTACCTTGATTTCCCAGTTAAGGACAGTAATTTGGGATTGGTTACAGAACTCCTTTAACGAGGACTGGCAAGAAGAGAGAAGAAAGAAGAAAAAGGAGATCAAGACTTTCAATCAGTCTCGATCTCGGCCTAGTTGAAAAAAAAATACCTACAGTTTTTGATTAGTTGTCGTTAATATTTGTTAATATTCATTTAATTTGAGCAGCATTTTGGCTGTGATCATGCTCATGGGTGCATTGGATGCATTTCTCACTGAACTTTGATATCACAAAGATGATATTTTTTAGGTGATTTTATTTTAAAGATTCTCCCACATTGTGGACATCATTTTGCACCTCTTGCTACAAGGACTCCTAATGCGGTAATGGCTCTGTACTGTCTTCAAAATATAATAAATAAAATAAATTCATTCATATTTCATAATGACTATTTGGTAGGTCAAACCTCAGTGAAAAATTATTGGTGTGAAGACGGTTGACCATCAAATTCCATAGTGAAATATATTCAACAACAACACTGTGTCTCAAATGGCATGCTGGGGCACTAGGAGCAATATTTTTAGTCTGTAGGGGCCAGAGTTGGTGGTTGAATTTCAGTGCATCGAAAGTGCCCGGATGTTGCCCTAAAAACGGTCGGAAACCCAATAGGTTGACACTTGACACACATTTTGCCTTCATAACCTTAGTACCTTGGAGTTATTGTTACAGACCAAGGTTCACAACCTGAAATCATCAGCAGGATTACATAAACATCAGCAGTTTAGGGTGCGCGCGGTGGCCGAGTGGGTAGAGAGCGTGTCCCCCAGACCATAGGTCGAGCAGTGCCGCAGGTTGAAAAGAAAAGAATGAAAAACGGCGCTTGTGCCTAAAAAATAACTTGAAAAAAAGAAAAAAAAAGAAAAGAAAAAAACATCAGCAGTTTCTAGCAAAGCTAAGGACGATTTGCTGAGTAAATTCCGTCTCAGCGAGCTAACGCTACTACGCCCACGAGAATTGCCTCTCGGTGGTAGTAAATCAAAGAAGGTAATGTAATTCTACGTGGTAATCCGAAAAGGAACTAGGAGCCCAGACACACTGATATGGCCGAGGTTAAAAAAAGATCAATATATGAAGAGTTCGGATGCAAAAAACCATGAACACCATTTTTGTGAAAATTAATTATATTGTGTGAATCTTGTCTAAATCTTTAATAAATGAACTAAAAATGAACTAAACCCCCTCGCAAGTGTCTAAAATGTCTCTTCTCATCTGCTTAAATACAAAAGCCTGATAAAAAACTGGCCTTTTTCTCAAAAAGTGGTCAAGCGGAGTTTTGCAAGGGGTTTTTGCATCTGAACTCTTCATATAGTCTTAGCGTCTGCCCTCTATGCATGTTCTTGCAACACAACTGAGTCATTTGAGGAAGTGGAACATGAACGTGCACCCACACATCACCAAGGACTCACTATTACAAACCTGCTGAAAAGGCATATTTAGACATCTCAATGTTGTGACAGACTGGGCAGGCCACAGAGATGAGATGTTTCCACAGGCTCCAACAAAGCCAACCAAAAGCCAACAAAGTAGTGAAAGCCGGAATGAAACAAGCCATCGGACCATATGAAGATCTAGTAACCACAGTCAAAAAACTAAATTGGTACGGGCATGTCACGAGATCCTCTAAAAAACAATCCTTCAAAGCACAGTGCCAGATGGAAGGAGGAGAGGAAGACAGAGAAAGCAGAGGGAGGATAACATCCATGCAAGTTGCAGGCTGAGTGTCACAATGCCAGTGGAGATGGAGTGAGCTGGTTGTGAAGTCTTCAGTGGTGCCCCAACGGTCAGACAGACTACGGGAGTGATGATGATGATGAATGTTGTGGAAATTGCAAATACAGTGGAATCCGCTTCTACTGAGCACAGATACAGTAATGAACCGATTATATTGACCAAAAGGCTTGGGATGGAATAATATCACCAAAATCGTGATCAAAATGTGACGAATCATACAGCTCTAATATGTATGTCTGTTGTAATTCATTAACGGTTTCTGTGTGTGTCACCAACGATTCACATAGACGTTCATGACACACACAGAGCAATACACAGACGAACACACACACGGACAGACACACACACAGGCAGACACACACACACACACACACAAGCAGACACACACACACACACACACACACACACACACATACACACACACTCTGTGAATCACTGGTGATGCTAGTATTTCCTGTGAACTTTAGATGTAAATGACTGTCTAAATG
>OMKY01143924.1:0-11587 GCA_900302395.1 Bregmaceros cantori
GCATTTCCTAGTCTATAGTAAAGCCTGGTGCAGCAGTAGGGTATTTCTTAATCTATAGTAAAGCCTGGTGCTGCAGTAGGGTATTTCCTAGTCTATAGTAAAGCCTGGTGCAGCATTAGGGGATTTCTTAGTTTATAGTAAAGCCTGGTGCAGCAGTAGGGCATTTCCTAGTTTATAGTAAAGCCTGGTGCAGCAGTAGGGTATTTCTTAGTTTATAGTAAAGCCTGGTGCAGCATTAGGGGATTTCTTAGTTTATAGTAAAGCCTGGTGCAGCAGTAGGGCATTTCCTAGTTTATAGTAAAGCCTGGTGCAGCAGTAGGGTATTTCCTAGTCTATGGTAAAGGCTGGTGCAGCAGTAGGGTATTTCCTAGTTTATAGTAAAGCCTGGTGCAGCAGTAGGGTATTTCCTAGTTTATAGTAAAGCCTGGTGCAGTAGTAGGGTATTTCCTAGTCTATAGTAAAGCCTGGTGCAGCAGTAGGGTATTTCCTAGTTATGGTAAAGCCTGGTGCAGCAGTAGGGTATTCCCTAGTTTATACTAAACCCTCGTGGAGCAGCAGGTATTTAGTACCCCCCTGCTAATCTCCCCTACCACACACACTAGACATTGTTAAGCAGTCTGTCACAGACACCTATGTTACTCATCATTTACTGAGCATATTGCAACATGTCTTCAGTTCATGTGATCGTTTATTTAACCATTTTTTTGTAGCTTGGTCTGGCAAATGAAAATTATAACGAATGAAACCAGAAATTCAACACACAACAATGACAATATTAAAATATGTGTTTTAAATATGTGTTGATGGCAGTCCGCTGCTGTAAACGGCACGCACCGGAATGAAAAAAAAAATAAACCTGCACCAAGGCCATGGGGTCTAGATGCTAAACGTGCTTTTCAATGGTGAGTCTGAACGCGTAAAAGATGCTATCATGTTGCTACAGAAATGCACCAAAATTTGATCACTTGTCCCCATAGTACGCGAGCACGTTCTTGGTGGTACGTGGGATTATAGTCATAAAAATAAATATTTTCGCCATCTGCCAGAAGTGGGAGGCGAACCCCGGTCTCCAGCTTGGCAGACCGTAGGCCTAACCGGAGAACTCGCCACTGTTTTTAGTTGCATTACTTACATATAACATACCCATGGGCATGGCAGTGTTTTTTTTTTTTTAAACCATCCCATTTCAGTATTAATTTTCGGTGGTTTTCCTTCAATTCATCTATAGATCAAATTCATGCTCTGTTCTTCATTCCCCGTGATAGACTTCACCCTGCCGTCCCTACTGGAGGTGTTCCTCAACCGAGAGGCGAGGCCGCTCCCTCTCAGAACGAGACACCAGACCAGCCCCGATGTCCGGAGCAACGCACGGACGTCGCGCGGCGCGGCCGGCTACAAGTCACGTCGGGCCCGGCGCACCTCTCAGCGCTATTCAGTAAAGGAGTCGCGCCGCGCCCAACTGTCCACCTCCGACTCTGACGCCAACGGGGAGGACAAGACTCCTCCAGGACCGAGCAGGACTCCTGGCCTCAGGTAGAACATACTCGCCATACGTAGATAACAGGGCATGTATTGTAAACAGATAGATAGCAGTGTTTAAAAATCGTCATTTCATTGTTTGAGCGAAGCGCCGTTTTTCATTCTTTGTTGAGTATTAAATCGAAACATTGGGGAGACATTGCAGAAAAGCCAGAGAGTGTCCCCTGGACTGTGGTCTGGGGGACACTCTTTTAATGATATAGTCGAATTGTGTGTGTGTGTGTGTTAAATGCCATGTAGTATTTTTTCGACAATGCACAGTGAGGGGTGAGGGGGAATGGATAATCAATCATTATTTCATGTGTCTGTATATTTCCCTATGTAAAGCGATCAATTGTTCGCACAACGTTTCAAAATTTGCTTACTACAGCTCGCTCTATGATGAATTACACATCATCCACCCCGCATCGCTCAGCGTTTTACATAAGTATTGATGAAATACAGTCAAAATCCGACTTGAAGTTACTCACCGATGTGGTCTCATGTTCTTTTGGGCCAATGAGAGGGCTGCTTCCACTGATAATTTCAACTTGAATGAGTAAATGGAACGGGTTGCGCTGCTTATTGAATCATGCGTTTGTGGGGCACAGATCTGCACGAGAGCATTTGGGTGTGGAATAGCACGACGCAAGTTACCACCATCTTTTTAAAATGACGCGGCAGGTGTGTGTTCGATTGCCGATTAGACCTATTGAAAAATAGTCAAAGACAGGGCAAAATAAATGGCACCAGAGGGGCGAGAATAGATGGGGTAGTTAAGGAAGTAAACCGGAAACTGGTCAAAAACTGATCTATAGTCCAAACTTTTTGTAAAATAATCAGTCTCCGTGCTTCTGCCAGTCCCAGAACAAGGCGGCTTCAGACGTCTGCCCATCGTGGTTTGGACAAACGGTCCGAAGCTCCTCTTGCTCACGCCTCGCCCCCTGCCTCCCCTGGGACCATGACCACACCGCTGCCTCCTCCGCTCCGAGCGTCGGGCTCCCAGGGTCTGGGCGTGGAAACATTAAGCGAACCGGCTGCCATGTCCATCTTCAACCGCATGGAGAATTCGCCGTTCGACCTGTGTCACGTGCTTTTGTCGCTCCTGGAGAAGGTGTGCAAGTTCGACATGAGCATCAACCATAACCCTGGGCTGGTGGTCAGTGTGGTGCCCACACTCACAGAGTTCCTCACAGAATTTGGAGACTGCTGCGGACCGGGAGGTGGAGTTTCAGGTACGGTCTTATTGTCCTGGACATGAAGGACCTTCTAAAGCTCTACATGTCGTCATTGTACAGTCTAATTGTCCTAGACATGAAGAACCTTCTAATGCTCTACATGTCATTGTACAGTCTAATTGGCCTAGACATAAAAGACGTTCTAAAGCTCTACATGTCATCATTGTACAGTTGAATTTTCCTAGACATGAAGGACCTAACACATTGATACTTTCGGTCAGACAATGTGTCATGCAGTGGATGACAATAATGGTCTAAGATGCTCTGCACTTTGCTTCCTGCTTAACTCAGATCGACCTGACAATGTCCTGTCTCTCCCAGTCAAGCTGCCTTCCCAGAACACTTGACACATACAGCAATTTCTTACTAGCAGATGGTTATTGGATCACATTATTCCTACCATTTGTCGTTGTTAAAGCTGTAACAATTAGAGGTTCACCAATCCGATCCTCAGATCGGTGATCGGGGGCTTTTTTTTCCAAGGATTGGGACTCGCGATTTTGTCCCGATCAGGATCTGTAAATAAGTCGCGGAGCCGAATTACTATTTACTTTGACTTTTATTGAAATTGACATTTGTGCCAAATAGTTTGGGTACTACCAATTTTTGCAGGGTCATCACTCTGTATCGGGACTCTGTATTGGGGATCGGGACTCGGTATCGGGACTCGGTATCGGGACTCGGCATCGGGACTCGGTATCGGGACTCGGTATCGGGACTCGGTATCGGGACTCGGCATCGGGACTCGGTATCGGGACCAGAGATCGGGATCGGCCGATCGTTAAAATCAAAGGATTGGGATTGGATCGGGAGCAAAAAAACGTGATTGGTTCACCCTTGGTAACAATTAATCAACAATGATCCATTATTTGGAATTTCGTTGCTAAACCGTAAGATATTAGTCTTATCATGTTTTCCCAACGAGTCACGATTTGCCGAATACACATTGAATCATTTTCCAAATCATCAAAAAGTCATCTTACCAGGTTCTCCAATGATCAGACGGTGTGGATGTATTCACCAGGGTTTATTCAGGATACTTCAGGACAATTCAGAAATTGGCACAGGCAGTTACAGAGTGGGACCCCTATCGTCCCTCCACGGCACCAACATCCAAGTGTCACTGGCTCACTTCTCCTGTTCCGCTAGTTCAAATGTCTTTAGACTCAAACCCTTTTTGGTGTTGGCAAATCAAATCACTCGGCACGTAGTACACACATACCATAATAATATTGAAATATTGATGAGGTCAGTTTTATTGATGAGGCCAATTTTTAACATGTTTTTTCAAAAATATTCTGATTAGATAGTGTACATAAATGCAGACTTGTATGAAACAATTGACAATAATTCTCTCAATGCAGCACTGTGCTTGGTCCATTTTCAACCCTGTCTATTAATACTCATTGAATTGAATTTTTTTTCTTTGATTAAGACCTAATCTGTGTTTAAGAAGCTGTTTCAGTATGTTGATATTTGTAGGGGGAAGTGGGCTGAATGACTTATGAGGAAATGACTCAGAGGTTGTAAATAGGAAGTGGCAGATCAAAGCGTCTTGGGGTGTTTAGAGAAAAGCCAGCGAGACAGTTTGGACAAAAAAAAGTCAAAACATATACTCATTAGCAAGATGAATTTATTAATTAATGACTTAAACACAGAATGTGTGTCATTATAATTCTATTCCCTAAAATCATATCTTTCATACCACCCTTTTCATAGTCTCTTCCATATTTTCCTGTTTAAATCCAGTATGTGGCTTGTTACATGTTTAATGGCTCTGTACTGTCTGTCCTAATTTACATTCAGACAGGTCAGTAGCGCTAGGGGCAGCTATTTGGTTGACGGTTTTTCTCTACGAGTGTGGCAGCAAGGGGTAACGACTGTATTGGCGTAGGTATAACTCAAGACTGAGGGGGGATTTAGCGGGTACGTGGGAACGCCCTCCAAGTCTCAACAAACTCCTGTGAGACCTCCCTGAACGCAATGCTCTCACAGAGACATGTATCAACTTGGCTAAGATCAGGGAAGAGGTTTTTTCAGGATGAATTATTTGCTTTTAATTACTTAATTACTAACTTAATTAACTTCGTCTTTAGCCCTTGGTGCTGGGGCAGGCAGTCCAGGACCCGGGGCTCTGGCTGGGGGGTGGACCGAGGAGCCCATCGCACTGGTCCAGAGGATGTTGCTGCGCACCATCCTGCACCTGATGTCTGTGGACGTCACCCAGAGCGAAGCCCTTCCCGACAGCCTGCGCTGCGGACTGACCGACCTCCTGCGAGCCACACTCCGGATCCGCGGGTGCCTGGAGAAACAGGCCGACCCCTTCGCCCCACGGCCCAAGAAGACGCTGGCTGAGGTGCAGGATGAGTTCTCCCGGTTCTCCCGCTGCCGCCACAGAGTCCTGTTGCTGCCCGAACTCCTGGAGGGGGTCCTGCAGGTAGATGTTGATCCTGAGAAGATAGTTGGCCCATGACCAAATTCCAGAACGCTTCTAAATTGCTTCTCGAGGTATCTTTGTCTAATGTACTCTGATTCATTTAGACTAATTGGAAAGGGGTGACTGCACCAGGAGGACTGATCAACCCCTGGGACCTAACAGAACAGGGGAGGGCGTACGTTTTTTTTTTCTGGTCGAAACGACCGAAGAGGCCGTTCCGAAAACCACTGACGATGTAGTCACCTAAATTTTAGGCTCTGGATTTGGAACTCTAAAATTCATGCATAACTTTGGGTATTGTGTAAATACAGCATTACAGCAGTGTGTGTGTGTGTGTCTGATGTGCGATGTGCGTACACCCTCCGGGGAGCCTGGAGCTACTCTAAGCCGCTATAAGTTCTGGGACCTCCCACTTGTGAAATTAAACACTGGACGTGAGTCTCTGTCGGGTTACGCTGGCGTGGTGGTGCGGATGGAAGTCAAACGGTTTTAAATGTATAATGTAACGATCAGATATGAATATAAAAAAGATTAAATTAATTAGGACAGATTTTCTTTTTCAAAATGTAATTGAATGCCCCTTGTTGATTTACAATCCCCAGAGCGAGAGCGCCCGAGAGTGAGAGAGAGACAGAGAGAGAATGAGACTGAGAAAGAGAAAGCGCCTGAGAGAGAGCGCTCAAGAGAGACAAAGACAGAGAGAGAGCGCCCGAGAGGGAGCGCCCGAGAGGGAGAGAGAGATATGGCGCTAATATATGTGCCAATAGTTCCCAACGGGTGTCGCTAAAGGCCAAGCTGATATCGAGTTGCAAATTGCTGACATCGAAGTAACTTTTTTTTTTCACCTCAAATGTTCTTGAGTAAAAATAGAAAGTAACTCCAAAAGTTAAAAAGTACACAAAAAAATTTTAACTGAGTAAATGTAATGCGTTACTGGCCATCTCTGGTAACGATTGACCCCTCTATCTGCAGGTCCTGCTTGGCTGCCTGCAGGCCTCCGCCTCAAACCCATTTTTCTTCAGCCAAGCTCTGGATCTCTTCCATGAATTCATCCAACACCGTGGCTTGGAGCTGTTTGAGGTAAGGGTTCAGTTCAGTGTCCCTGTCATTGTAAGGGATCAATACTGGCTGTGTCCAAAATCGCTCCCAATCCCCTAATTAGTGCACTATATGGGGCGCACGCCATTTTGTTCGGGTGTCCAAATTCTCCATGTACCCTATATAGTGCACTGAAAGTACCCCACAATGCACCGCAAAAAGTAGTGAGCATCGGATGTACCCTAGACGAAACAAAGTAACCCATAATGCATTGCGAAACATTTAAAAAGTGACCTAAACTTGAAAGAAAATGGCGCGGCGGGAGTAAATAGCGACCGACCACGGTAAATAGTTAAAAATGTAAGTACCTTTCACTTTTTGTGATGATTGTTGAATTTTATAATAATATTTTTTATAATTATATTTTATAATAATTGTCAACAGCGCCAACTCTAGTGTCCGAAATCTCTGTTGAGTGCACTATAAGTGAGTGCGGTATATGGGGGTTAGGGAGTAGGGCATAGGGAGCGATTTTGGACACAGCCACTGTCTCTTTTAACTAGAAGCACTCGGAGAGTAGAAACCTGCACCGAAAACCTGCTTGGTGCAGGTAATAAATATACTGCAACTGCACAAAGACTCACCATTGAAAAGAAATCGCACAATCCAAGTAATGCTTATTTTTATAGGATTGTCACTGCAGGGGTGACTGGTCACCGCGCTAACAGGCTAATGCTAACAGGCTCATGCTAACAGGCTCATGCTAATATACTCGTGCTAACATGCTAAGAGAAGACCCGGAAGTAAGACGGAAACGGCCTTGTAAACGTGTCTATAAAGGTGACGTACGTCAAAACCTGACAATGCCAGGCAGATTGGTGCTAAAAAGAGTCGCCCAAGACCATGTCGAAATATACGCAAATAGCCAATTGGAATCAATAGCTCCTCAGCTCTCAGCACCGCCAACCATCTGCTATCTATATGACGACATTTCCGCTTGAGGTTTGCGCCACGGTTTCTGAATGTCTCTGTGTGCGAGTGAGGGAGACGCAGACGCTTAAGACACAGACACAGACCTATTGTGTGCAGGGTTTCCGCGGGGTCTTTAAATGTCTTAGAAAACATTTTCATCATGGGTCTAAAATGTACTGTTCACTAGCAACTCAAATTAGCAAAAAATTACATTTGATAGTTTGACATTAGCGAAAAATGTGCCTATTGCGTTGTACTTATTGCTCGGTATGTCCTTTACCGTGTCTCGTAGTTTCTTAAGTGCTCACCACTTTCGTTTATGTTTAAGTCTAAGTCATTGCCATTAGTCAATGGTGTGGACTGCATGTGTTTTATGAAATGGGTAAATGTAATTTCCCAAATAATTGGCTCAAAAGTTGGTTCATTCTAGGCGGTGGATCTTGGTCTAAGATTTTTCTCATAATGCTCTAAACATAATTCTAACAAAGGTCTACAATTTTACTTTTTAATTCCTGCAAAATTCCTGTGTCTGCGAGGTATGCCCCAACATTCTCTACTCCATTCAAATGTGGACTGGAGAGATTGACAGAAAGTTTTAGGTATTGACGCTAGCCGCACAGTCCTTGGTGTTGGAGCCTCCTGTAAACCACACCGCACGCGGCGCCACCATGATTGCCACTCTGCTTAGGGGGCGCATCATAGCTCCTCCTTCCGGCGTCTTCTGTTGTCACAATCTCATTCGTAATCGATTCAGGCACACTGAGTGGAACGTTGCAAATAAAACTTCTTCACAGATCACGGATATAGTGATCAACCGCTTATATAGATCAAAAGGCTTGGTACAGATTCACTTCCATAGAAATTCTGTTGAAATAATTGGGTTATGTAATCAAGAAACTGCTTATAATCTTCAATTTTGGCCATTTTAAGAATTCAGTGTGGTGCTGCAACAAGGAGTGCGGACAGGAGGACGGGCGCTGGCTCTGTGTGCCAACCGGTGCTCCCTGTCTCTCTCTGCGCTTCGTGAACCTAACCTGCTGTCTCTACCGGTACCCAGGCCAAACCTTGTCAGGGGAGACTCGATCATCCTGTAATACGGAGGAGGTCGCCTACATCACCGTTCATTTTTCTCATTGAAAAAAACATACAAATGGCATTAAGATAATATTCTACATAAAAAATATTGTAACTTCGGTTTTAGTAATCAAACGCTTATACTGTTAAAAAATTGGCTCTGGACAAATGTGATCACTATAAATGGTTTCCACTGTACTGTATATTTACTTGAAGGTTACCGCACTGAGACTGGAAGCTTTGGCGCGTGTCCCGGACAAGGAGGCGTGCAGCGAGGCATCGGAGCGGCTGCGGGGCCTGATCGGGGGCGTCCTGAAGATGCTCGGCGCCGTCAAGAAGGCTAAGTCGGAGCAGCTGCATCAGTCGGCCTGCGCCCGGCGCCGCCACCGACGCTGCGAGTACTCGCACTTCCTACACCATCATCGGGACCTCTCCGGATTGCCAGTGTCTGCTTTCAAACAGGCAAGAACATTTTCTGTCAAAGCAACAATGGAGTCTGAATCACTACGAAGGGACATGACCAGTACCAGGAACATAAAGGGCATCAGAAGAAATCAAGTTTATCTCTCAATCTCACAGATCCAGGTTTTAGATTTTTAGTTTAGGTTAGAGATGGGTTGCGGCTTTACGCAGAAAAATCATATTTTAATTACATTTGTGCGGGTTGCGGTTTATGCACACAAAAAAATTACATAGAATTAATTAAAACGTTTATGGTAGGGATTGGGCTTAGGTCTATACTTAAATTGAAGTTTAACCCGTAATCCTGGAGTGATGAAACATCTTTGTGACGAAACAACCTGAATCTGATATTTTTGGCAGTTGCGGATGAAAGGAAGTCAAAAGTGTACAGTAAAATGTAGAAGGCAAATAGCCTGCCGGTTCCAAAGTGTGCTGGGGTAGGAAGTGGCTAGTGCAACAGCCTCCAGTGAAGATATCTGGCACAGTGTCTCAGTAGCTCTATGGCAGCAGGGAAGAAGCTATTCTTGAAGAGTCCTGATACTAATGGATAAGATATTACAAAATATTTCCCGCCTTTTTTTTGGCTAACGCTTGTTAATTTCCCTGCAATTTCAAAGATTGGCAAAATATGTTATCAGCTGTTCGGTCAGACTTTTCTAAGTCGTAGGGTTCACGTATTCCCTGCATTTCCTATCGCAGTGGATTACGATTGGCTTGGCTGCTTTCGCATTCCATTCCACCTTCACAAACGGCAATTTTCCTGGAATTGAAAAAGTCTAGCTGTTGATTTTGCTTCCAAATCTGACTTTGTCCAACCCCCCTTGTTCCCATATTTACGCTCTTACAAATCAGGCCGCTTGCCGCAATCCCTTTGAAGACGAGGAAGAAGACCAAGAGGGTTCGACCGAGCGAGAGGACGCGACACAGAGTTCAGGTGCGGCCGTACGCTATCCTGAGCGTTGCTGCTGCCTGGCGGCCTGCGCCCACCAGTGCCTGCGTCTGCTCCAGCGGCTGTCCCCCAGCGGTCCGGCCGTGCTCCAGCTCCTAGCCGGAGTGCAGGCGGTGGGCGTGTGCTGCTGCATGGACCCTCGCTCGGTGGTAGGGCCTCTTCTCCACGCTTTCCAGGCCCCCGGCCTGCGCGCCTACCAAGCCCATGTGCTCAACGTGCTCAGCCGACTGATCCTGGATCAGCTCGGGGGCGGCCGGCCGTCTGAGAAGGCCACGCTCGCCTCCTGCAACGTCTGCACTTTGGACAGGTGAGGAAATGACTTCCTTGACGGAAAACACCAACAAAACTTCATACTGAAATATCTTCTTCCCTGTGGAAGGACCCGGACAGGACTAAACATTTCTTGGGGTTTTCACTAGGGGTGCACCGATCAAGTTTTTTAGTCCCGATCCCGATCCTTTAATTCTAAGGATCGGCCGATCCCGATCCCCGATACCGAGTCCTGATACAGAGTCCTGATCCTGCAAAAATCGCTAGTACCTAAACTATTTGCCACAATTGTCAATTTCAATAATAGTCAAAGTAAATAAACAGTCATTTGGCATGCTCCCCGACTCATTTACCGATCCTGATCGGGGCAAAATCACGAGTCCCGATCCGTGGAAACCGAGGATCGGATCAGTGCACCACTAGTTTTCACACCAGGAAAGTCCTTTGGTTTGCTCTTTAGTCCAGACCAAAGTATCCGTGGTTTAATTCGGTAGCTATTAGGAATTAGAGATTGTCTCTCAGTCAGCAGACTGAAGCATGCCAGATATTCTTTTCCTAACAACGCGTAAGAGTTTCGTTACATTTTTTTTTCTTACTCGGAACTGACTATGGATTTATTTCATCTCATGGTTGAAGATACAATAATGCTAAATTGTTTAAAAGCGGCTGCGCTGTATTTCGTTGAGTATTTTCCATTCCATTGAGCTGCAGCCACTGATGGTCTGACGATGCAATCTCACTGTGTGTCTACGTGTAAAAGGGCGTTTGTCCCTCGCACCCTGGTGCTGTTTTATTCACACATTTGCTGAACCGCACCAGGATTCGTTCCGAAGGGGACCGAGACCTCGTCTTGGTTCGGCTGTTTAGCCCACACCAGAATTTGGGAATTTGTTTTCAGACCAACACAAAAAGTCAGCCAGACAGTCTTTTTTGGTTTAGTTCGAACTAAAGCTGGCAGGTGTGAATACAGGCTAAAATTCCCCTCCTCTGACACTCTGACACTGGAAAAGGATCCGTTTTCCTGTATTAGTCTTAATGTTGAGGTTCTCTCTCCGTGGCTCTTGCGTCTTTCTATTCGACTTGGATGCATATTCTGGATTAAGACGGCATGTAACCGACCCAACAGACCTAATGACTCGTCTTTGCAGTGGGATCTCTCTCCCACCTGTCCCCCAGGCCCTAGTGCATGTGAGAAATGACTCTTGTCTGCAGACTGTGATTTGGAGGAACTGCTACTGTCCCCTCCTATGGAAATTGGTCACTGGTTCAACGTTTGTCTAGTGACTTGCTGTGAGTCATATGACACACTTGTGTCTGATGCTTGGATTTTCATGTTTATTATTAATTTTTGTTTTCCCAGTATTTATTTACATTTTGGTTTATATTTTTCTTTAATATGTCATATTCTCATGAGGTGTGCAAAATGTATTTCTAGACGAGGAAGGTGAAGGGGGTGGGATTAAATAAGCATTTTTCATTCTCCCTGCTCCTTTTTGGACATGACGCCTTGTTTGGTTGTTTGTTGGGCAATTTACTGATTGTTTGTTCTTTTTCTGTAATGTTTTAAATAAAGCCTGAAATTAAAAAAAATTAAAACATTACCTTGGCTCTTCTTCTGGTTTCCACCTT
>OMKY01143929.1:0-10086 GCA_900302395.1 Bregmaceros cantori
GTTCAGACGTGTGCTCTTCCGATCTAATATATATATATATAATATATATAATATACAATTTATATATATATTTTTCACAGGTAACCGGACCAACAGACAACATCACAGTGGACTTGACGCTCCCGGCACCAGATATCACCAAACCAAAGCCTCGGTTCTTCACCATCACTTGTCTCGAGATCCCCCCTCGCCAGACGGACTGCCAGACCTTCGTAGCAATGAGATCGTAGTCACATCCTACCTGGTGAGACTAATTAGATTGTAATACTCTCAACCAGGGATGTACCATCTTGCAGTTCTACCGATACATCGGCATTCCTCAACTCCTAATATCTGATATTGATACCGATACCCACCAAAGATGTCTTTTTAACACTTTCTGTTTCTCCATTCACTGCTAAACTGCGCACCTGAATTCCTAAAGTCACAGCTTTTTCTGTGGGCAAGCGCCGTTTTTCATTCTTTATTGAGAGAGATAGCGACAGGATTAATCGGAAACCGGGATGAAGAGTTGGGGGGAGACATTGCAGAAATGCCGGACAGGGGAATCAAATCTGCGGCGCTCTCTAACCACTCAGCCACCGCGCGCCCCATCTGTGGATCTTTTGACAGCATTTATTTCACTGTTTGCTGCACAATTGAATCTCATTCATTCTAATAGTGACCCATAAACATAGTTCTGACCGTTCTGGAAAGTCCAAAAGTCCACACTAAACGGTGGCCATGTGAATGCGACCCAAGTCCATCTGCACTGGGTGTAAAATGACACCAGGGGGTACTGCGGGATAACAAACACAACACATGATTCAATCACTGTGGGTATCACATGACCATTAGAGTTAATGGTTATCAATAAATGTCTTTCAGTTGCTGCCATTTACTCACTCTGTGGATGTCATCGAGGGACTCACCATCACCATTGACGCCACCAGCCCGCCCAAACCAGCAAAGTATTACTTATATTACTTATTAAACATTTCATACATACTTACTATCGCATCATTAATCTCCTGTGTTGAGAAATGTCACTTTCAAGATGAAATGGATCGAAATTCAGACCACTAAGAAGAAGCAAGTTTATTGTTCAACATATTGAGCTAACCTTTTTATTTTATTTTATTTTCAAGTTAATGCTTACTCCACAGCTGAATGCATTTTTGTGTGGTATGTGTGTTCCAAGGTGGGGTCTCATCTTCGGCATTGACAGCGCGAACATCCCCTTTCGCCTGGCTTACGACGGTAAGCTTGTGAGTGAGTTGGTGAGGTCATCCAGGGTCGACGGGAAGTGGCTAGGACACGACGAGGAGGAAAGGGGAGGAGAGTTCCCCTTCAAGGCTGGCGAGTCCTTCAAGGTATGCACCTAAAAAGACAGACTGGTCTGTAGCCCTGTGTTCCCAACTTCCCATATAGAAATAAGTAGAGCATGTGCACTATTCATTAAATTTAAGTTTAAAGTTTGACTTGATCAGTGTAAATTCCCATTCTCCACCAGTGGCGGTTGCTGGTATTTCAAAGAGGGGAAGCCCAATTTATTCCTATATCAGAAAACGTATGTTTATTTTTACGTGAATTCCTTTTACAGGGACTTGACATTTGTTTACATTGTCCACTCAATAGCTAGCAGAGCGAGGTGGATCACCGTTGAATCTGCTTGCTATTTCACTACTAGATATGGCATGGTTATATGCCATATCTAGTTATATTTAAGGTGCATTTCCATAAAGCATGGTTCACAAACCAGGCTGGGAAGGGGTTTGGATTCATTTTTAGAAAGAACTTGAACAAGCCACCCTGAACTATAAACCATTTATTTGTTGAGCTTTTAGCATTACAACTTTTTTTTAAAGTAATCCAAAAGTAATCCAATCAAATATTATTGAAGTACTTAATATAATGTTAATACAATCATATCAATGACAATTCAATGTGTTTATTTTTATTTGATACAGGGTGAATTTGAAAAAGATGCACTTTATATAGCAAATAAAGACAATTAGAAATTGTCTTTTAGGGCCCGTCCCAATTCACCCCTAATCCAACTTTTGCACCTTCATGTGAAGGGCTGTTCGAATTCTCGCTTGGCCTGCAGTCTTAAAGGAATCACCACTGCTCTCCACAGATGGTGGTTAGAGTCACCAACCAGGGCTATGCTGTTGTGGTCAACCGGAGGAGCCTGTGCTTCTACCAGCACCGTACCTTGTTCACCAACCTGAGCGCCATCAAGTACGTCCAGCTTTATGGAGACCTCCTCCACGCCTGGATGATGGTCACCAAACCGTAATTGGATGTGGATGACAACATACCCTTCAGCTCCTACAACTTCCATGAGCTGAATGCGCTCTGCGCTAAGCTGTTGCATCACTTGAAGCATTAACATGTAATAGTTTTAATGTTATTTACTTCAAGGTTCAAGTTTTTTGTAACAGTGTTCATTATTAAGGGTTAATAACAGTGATTGTCAAGAAGGGAAAAGCCTGGCTGGGACCAGCCAGAGTAGTAGATGGTTAATAACAGTTTGACAGTGTTCATTATTAAGGGTTAATACGTTTGACATCGTTCTTTAATGATATTTTAAATGTATTTTACTCTTTTTTTCTGTTTGAAAAAACAAGTTTGATGTCTTTGATTGTCAAGAAGGGGAAGGCCTGGCTAGGACCAGCCAGAGTAGTAGATGGTTAATAACAGTTTGACAGCGTTCATTATTAAGGATTAATAACAGTTTGACAGCGTTCATTATTGATATTTTAATGTATTTTACTCCTTTTTTCTGTTTGAAAAAACAAGTTTGATGTCTTTTGATTGTCAAGAAGGGGAAAGCCTCACCGGGACCAGGCAGAGTAGTAGATGTAGTGGATTCTTGTATCATTATTCTACCAAGATGGCCAGCAGAATGCAATATTATTCATAACGTAAAAACTACAACTTAAAACATGCCATCTAAAGATTAGTTAAATTTGTCTCAGTGTAGACATGTATGTATTCATGTAATGTAAACTGTAATGTGAAAGTAATGTGGAATTTGAAGATGATCAACCGACGTTGAAGCGACTAAATACTTGGATGCTGTAGATGTGTGTCCAAGTACACTGGAATCCACTTATAGTGATCTTTTTGCCCATTGTTAATTTTTTAAATGAATGAACAATGGGCAAATCATTTTAAGAATGTTTTTTTTTTACCTGTACTCCCATGATTGCTCTCCGGGTGCGTTAATACGAACTGCAAGCCTAAATCCATAATGACGCCCGCAAGCGACTCTGCTTCCTCACAATCCGCCCACTTCCAACAACCTTTATTTAAAACTATCAAATAACAGCAAAACTATACAAATCATGGCTGGACTGTTCTCACTGCACGCCGAAAGGCGCCATGCCGTCGGACATAAAAAGAGGGAGGGAAAAAAAGTCTAAATTTGATTTTAGAATTAACTGCTTATTGTGATCAATTTGGGACAAATGTGGTCACTTAAGAGGAGTCCACTGTACTTTGTGGTTGTTTCCATCATCTGTCCGCCATCTGGAACAAGGATATCCTTTAGCTACTGTAGATACACTTTAGGACGGATGTTCTACTGGAGTCATCAATAAAGACATGTTGTCTGATGTCTGCTGGCCCTTCATTGGCTGGCCCCTGGGTCATGTGACTGCTCAATGCTCATGGTGGCCTTGGCCTGCAGGGGCACTGAGTGGACCAGGTTAACTAGAGTGCCCAGAGGAAACCCACGCAGACACGGCGTGGGTTTCCTCACAGAAAGGACCTGTCCGGGTTGGAATTCGAACTCAGGACCTTCTAGCTGTGAGGCAGCAATGCTAACCACTGCGCCACTGCAATGCGTTATGGGTTATATTGCTTGGTTTTCGCACTGCATTGTGGGATGGAGTATTCGGATACCACTACAAAATGGCGTACGCCTCATAGTGCACCCTATAGGGTACATGGGGTATTGGGACACCCCTACAAAATGGCGTCGCCCCATATAGTGGACTTTATAGGGAATTGGAAGCGATTTTGGTATAATTATAAAAATATTATATATATATATATTATATTATATATTATAGAATATTATAAAATTCAACAATCATCACAAAAGGTCGCTATTTACTCCTGCCGCGGCAATTTTTGAAAATGTAAGTAATTTTTTAAATGTCTCCCAACGCATTATGGGTTATATTGCTCCGTATATCCGATGCTCACTACATTTTGCAGTGCATTGGGGGATACTTTCATTGCACTATCTAGGGTACATGGAGAATTCAGACACCCCGACAAAATGGCGTGCACCCCATATATTGCACTATATGAGGGATAGGGAGCGATTTCGGACAGCGTGAGTGTTGTGCTGAACTGGCATCTGATGAACAGTGGCAAGCCAGAACCAACGAATCATCCATACATAGCTCACGGTGGCCCAACAAATCAGATTTGGTCCACGTTTGTGCGATCCAATCAGCGCCCCGTTAAGGCGGGCTTTGTTCTATGCCACATTTCAAATCTACCTCAATGTGATTTGATAACTTCATTTGACTGTCACCTTTTCTAGAACCTGCTTTACTCCTGAGAAGATAATGGTTCTAAACGCAACACATGGACGATTCATGAATGAATTAATGAATGAAATGTATTTAGCGACCGACAGCACAGAGCCATTAATCATTGCAGCATGACATGACAACAGGATGGTGTTACAAGTCAGCGGGAGCAGCTGGCCGGACAGCGCCCTTCGTCAGCGGACCGCCCATCGTCATTCATGGTGCAAACATCGTCCGCGGAGCCTCCAACGCCGCCAGCTGTTCCCCATCAGCGTTCAGCAGTCCGCCTCCATTTAAGGCCACGCACGACCCCGGATGGACGCATTGTTCCAGATCAGGTACGCAGCCTGGCTGAGCACGTCACACGCCAATACCTTGATGAGATCATATCTAATCCCGTTTTCCCGCTTGGCAATTGGATTAATCTGGCTTTGTTCTTTCCCGTGTCCAGCGCGCCCTCCAGGAGCCTCCACCCGATTCGGTCCCGGCGAACCAGGACGAGCTTAGTAACTTTGTCAAGCTCATGGACGAATCGTGAATTGTTGTCCTGCTGTGTAAATACTTAATCTCCTTGAGAGAACCATTCTACTTCTTATTAAGTAAATAAAAGGGTTTTTTATCCCATGTTCTTGTCTTCCTCTGGGCTCTATTTGTTCATATAAATTGACTGTTGACAGGATGGGGCTGACAACCAAATTCGAATTGATCTCATAACCCAGAGAAAGCATTTCTTAGTTTCTCATTTTTTTTCTCCCGCTTTATTACTATTTACTATGGCTGCGTCGGAAGCCGCCGCGCTAAGAACTAGAGTCGATGAATTATCTTCGGAGCTTCAGGATCTTCGTATTCGCTACGCTGTTTATGAGGGGGGCATTTCTGCTGTCGGTTCCGAACCTTGAATGGCACCAGTTACCTCTTACCATGGGAATCCACATGGGGGCAATGGTTTCCTTGCACAATGTGAAATGCATTTTGAGTTACAACCCAAACGCTTCCTTACCGATGCATTGCGTGTTGCATTTGTCACGTCTGCACTTCAGGGACCAGCACTCAAGTGGGTAACCTCCTCTCTGAAAAATGCACCTCACACCCTCTCTAGCTACCCGTGTTTCGAAATCATTTTCATGGTGTGTTCGGTAGTCGATAACACGAGGATGATGCCGTGTACAGACTGGGCGAGATAACTTAGGGTTCCAAGACAGTACCCCAATATGCTGTTGATTTCCAAGTTGCTGCGGCTGCATGTTCGGTAACTGAAGCTTCTAAACGAACCATGTTCACCAAGGGATTAAATGGTTCGATTCGCCAGGGTTTAATTAATCATTACCCAATATTTTTGGTGATCTAGTCAATCTGGCAATTCGAATTGAGAGCAAGAAGTTTGAACAGACCAGTAATTATTCTGTCGTCTCTAACCCTCACACCGGTCGCGGCAATGTTGCGGGTGGTTCGTCTAACCGAGGAGAACCAATGAAACTAGCTAATACGTGGAACTCGCGAGAGAGAAGGCGCTCTTCCACTCGACCTCCCCCCCCTGCGTTTTCTGCGGCGCCGCCGGTCACTGGATGGCTAGATGCCCGGAGGCTTTAAACTGGAAAGCCCACTAAGCGGAGGGGTCTTAGTGGGTCAATCGTCGTTTGGAACACCAAAGAGTTCCATGCAAACAATCCTCTCAGCTTCACTGTTTATTGAGAACCGTCGTCTCGCCTGTGGGGCACTTGTTGACTCTGGTTGTGAATATTCTCTGATCGATGCTGCATGGGCCGCTCGACATGGGGTTCGTTTTGAAAGATTATCAAACCCCGTTCCCATCCGGTCACTGGACGGGAGACGCTTGTCGCCTATTACCCGTATTTACGAGCCTCTTCGACTCAGGTAATCATTTTGAGACTACTCGGTTTTTCGAATTTCAATCCATGCGTCACACGCTAGTTCTGGGCAAGGATTGGTTACAGGAACACGACCCTAACATCTCGTTCCGCTCCGGAGAAATCAGGGGATGGGGAGTCGACTGTCATGCAAACTGTCTCAAGACGGCGTCGTTTAATCACAAATCCCGAGACGTAGGTGAAGTAAAACGCGTGGCGGTTCCACATAACGTCCTGGAAGCGTATTCTGATCTTGCTGCGGTCTTTGATAAAGATGACACTGTTTCTCTCCCTCCTCACCATCCGTATGATTGTAAGATTGAGCTAGTACCCGGTGCTAAATTACCAGCTCGTCGCTTATACAACATTTCTCTTCCTGAACGCGAGGCTATGCAGGAGTACATATCTAACGGCCTTTCCTCGGGAATTATCCGACCTTCCACTTCTTCGCTCGTCGCAGGATTCTTCTTTGCCAAGAAGAAAGACGGTTCGCTTCGACCTATCGATTATCGTCAATTAAACAATATCAGGGTTAAGGACAAGTATCCCTTGCCGCTTCTCTCTTCTACCTTTCAACCATTGGCTAAAGCGCCGTTTTTCACTAAACTGGATTTACGCAACGCCAACCATCTGGTTAGAATTTGTGAGGGGGACGAGTGGAAAACTGCCTTCAACACGCCTTTAGGACATTTCGAATATCTTGTTCTGCCCTTTGGGTTGTCAAATGCCCCTGCTGTGTTTCAGTGCCTAGTCAACGATGTTCTCAGAGATATGTTAAATGACTTCTGTGTTGTTTATTTAGATGACATTTTAATTTTTTCTGAGAATCTGGAGTCGCATGTCAAGCATGTTCGCAGGGTCCTTTCCAGATTATTGGAGAACCGGTTGTTTGTGAAGGCTGAGAAATGTGAGTTCCACTCTACTTCCGTTGAGTTCCTGGGGCATGTGGTTCAGAAGGGAGAAATTGCTGCTGATAAAAAAAAGACTCAGTCTGTATCCGAATGGCCTGCGCCAACTAATCGCACCGCCTTGCAATGTTTTTTGGGTTTCGCTAATTTTTATAGACGTTTCGTTGAGGGCTACAGCTCTATTGTTGCTCCGCTCACTAGTCTGACCTCGCCTAAAGTCCCCTTTGTTGGGGGGTCGAATGCTCAGGACGCGTGTCTTCGTATCAAAAGAGCTCTAATTTCCACACCGGTCTTGACGTACCCATCTGAGGACCGCCCGTTTGTGGTTGAGGTAGACGCCTCCGAGGTCGGCATCGGTGCCGTCTTGTCTCAAAGGGACTCCGAGAAGGGGCCTTTACGTCCCTGTGCTTTTTTTCACGTAAACTTAACCCAGCCGAGTTGAATTACTCCATCGCGGACAAGGAATTACTCGCAGTTCACGCTGCACTTTTCAAGTGGCGCCACTGGTTAGTTAGATTTACGTTCATCGTTCTCACGGACCACAAGAATTTGGTTCCTATTCGTTCGGTTAAATGTCTATCGGCGAGGCAGACTAGGTGGGCAGAGTTTTTTAGTCGTTTTGTGTTTACTATTACCTACACCCCGGGTTCTGCGAACCTGTGGGCGGATGCTCTCTCACGATCCTTCTTTTTTTCCACTCCCCGCAGGGGCAGAGACATGGCTGTTCTTCCACCTGATGTGGTTATTGGAGGGCTGGAGTGGGAAGTGGTCGAGGCAGTCCGCTCCACTATGCGGGACCGGAGATCTCCTGGTCAGACTCCTAAGGACAGGCTATTTGTACCTTGACGTCTGCGCAGCAGAGTCCTCCAATAGGGGCATTCGTCCAAACTGACCTGCCACGCCGGTGCAGACAAGACTTGTTCCTTCCTGCAACGTACCTTCTGGTGGCCTGGTATGCAGAGGGACGTTCGCAGATTTGTCGCCGCCTGTGAGGTCTGCGCCAGGAGCAAGGCGGACCATTCGAAACCGGCAGGCCTGCTTCGACCACTTCCCCTGCCTAGCAGACCTTGGTCCTGCATTGCGGTGGATTCCGTTACTGGTTTGCCCGTCTCAAGGTAAAACAGTTATCCTCACTGTGGTGGATAGATTTTCTAAGCAGGTCCATCTAATCCCTCTAGACAAACTCCCATCCGCCGCTGAGGCGGCTAAGGTTCTCATCCAGGAGGTAGTCGGTATTCACGGTCTGCCGTCCGAGATTTTGTCCGATAGAGGACCTCAATTTATTTCTTCTGTTTGGAAGGGGTTTTGGAGCGATTTAGGGGTAAAGGCCAACTTAACCTCTGGTTATCACCCTCAGACTAATGGTTAGTGCGAGCGGGCAAACCAAACTATGGAATCCACTCTGCCTTGCATGTGCCGGGACCGCCCTCGGACCTGGGTAACGGAGTTACCTTGGGTGGAGTTGGCAATAAACTCTTTGACCAACTCCACCGGCTACTCAGAGTTCGAGGCTGCGGTTGGGTATGAGCTGACCATTTCCCCGGACGACAGTCCAGCAGGACCATCCTCGGTTTCCGGTCTTGCTAAGAGGGCCCGGGGAATTTGGCGGAGGGTTAGGGCTGCTACGGGCCGGTCTAATCGCAGGTTCAGTCGCATGGCTAACCGTAAGCGCCGACCGGCACCTAAATATAAGCCCGGTCAACAAGTTTGGTTGAAGTCTACGGATGTTACGCTTGCAGGGTCACCCAAGAAATTTTCACCAAGATTTATTGGCCCATTTCCTATCCGGGAGGTAATTAATCCTGTGACCGTGCGACTTGACCTGCCGTCCAACATGAGGATCCACCCTGTGTTTCATGTTGGACAGATTAAGCCAGTCCACTCCTCTAGCTTACATCCCCATGTCTCTGCCCCTGTTCCCAGGTTCGTAGGGGCGGATCGGGTGTATGAGGTGCACTACACTGGAACAGTGTAGTGCACTTACATCGATACATCAGTCCAGAAAGGAATGTCAGGTTGTCTGGAGCATACCGGTGTGGTGATACAGCTTATTCGGGAGGCCAGAGAAAACAAAGGCAATTTGTCAGTGCTGTGGCTTGATCTGGCAAATGCTTTCGGTTCCATTCCACACAAGTTGGTCCAGTTCACCCTGGTGAAATACCACGTGCCCGGCAGGTGTAGAGACCTCATAACTGACTATTACAACAACTTCAGCATGAGGGTCTCTTCAGGAGCATCAACATCCAATTGGCATAAGGTGGAGATTGGCATCATCACAGGGTGCACAATCTCTGTGACGCTGTTCTCCCTAGCCATGAACATGCTCACCAAGTCTGCTGAACCGGAGTGCAGAGGGCCCCGTTCAATCTCAGGACAACGGCAACCACCCATCAGGGCATTTATGGATGACCTCACAGTCACGACAGAATCAGTCGCAGGCTGCCGGTGGATTCTGAAGGGGCTTGAGAAGTTCGTGGGTTGGGCCCGGATGCGTTTCAAACCCATCAAATCCAGATCAATGGTGCTGAGGAAAGGGAAGGTGGAGGACAAGTTCCGGTTCACCATCACAGGCACAGCCATCCCGACCATCACAGAGAAACCAGTGAAGAGCTTGGGAAAGGTCTTTGACTGCTCTCTGAAAGACACTGCATCCATTCAGTCTTCCTGTACCGAGCTGGATGGATGGCTGAAAGCCGTGGACAAGTCTGGCCTCCCCGGGAAGTTTAAAGCCTGGGTCTACCAACATGGCATTCTTCCCAGGATTCTATGGCCCCTCCT
>OMKY01143931.1:0-13214 GCA_900302395.1 Bregmaceros cantori
GGGCTGCATGAAGGAGCCACGGAGCCAGCCCCAGAATGATGGAAAGACGGAATATTTTCACACCTTCACTCATAGTAACACAAACAGCAAACCATGAATGATGAACATTTCTGATCAACTATCAAAAACTGTTCATAAAGTCAAAAACAAATGCCATGAAATAAATAATTGGAACACAATATACAGGAATAAACAATTTTAGGTGCTCAAAACAGGAGGATGACGTTTTGTCCCGCTGTCTGAAACCCACTTCCTGTGTCTCTATAGACGAGTTTGGCGGGTAGATCCAGTTAAAGTTTTAGTCTAACGTCACTTCCGTTGGCATTTATTTTGCTGTGTCTTTGACTATTTTTCATCATGTCTATTCGTGGGAGCACACACATAGCGTGTTTTTTAAAAAGGATGGTGCTAACTTGCACTGTGCTATCCCACATTCTGTGATCTCATGCGGATTTATGCCCCACAAACGCATGATTCATTAATCTGCTTTACTCATTCATGTTGTATTTCATCAATACTTATGTAAAATGATGAGCGAAGCGGGGTGGATGATGTGTAATTTGTCACGGAGCGAGCTGTAGTAGGCTGATTTTGAAACGCTTTGCGTTTTGTGTAACCAATTCAGCCACTCCGGTCCATTACGATTACTTACACAGGCAGCTATACAGACACTGGAAGTGTGTTTCAGCTGACATAAACTCGTTTATAGCTGCCTGTGTAATGTCATCACAGTGGACTGAAGTGCCTGAATTTGTCACACAAAAACGTAGCATGTAGTCTGTATCTGTAGTCCAGTGACTTGTCATTTTTTAACTTCATATGTGTACCACGCACAAGGTAGGCAAATATGTCCGTGACAGTGAGTGGCGGTAATAGATTATCCTCACTCCATTCACTTCTTGATATTTGGAAGGGGGCCAATCCGTTAATAATGTTCATCTTTTCTAAATATTTCTCTCTGGCCTCCTTTTCTAATGTGTCCCGGTATATCCCACATCCTTTCATAGATTTTAACATTTTTGTTATATTTTACACAATTTAACAGTAATTTCTCTCTCGAACCAAGTCTCTGTACGCTCTGGGCACGCAGTGAGAGCGTAAATATACAGTGCGCTAGAGCCAACATGGCCGCCGCCGCACATTTCCGCCTCCCAAACCCCCGTTGCCATTTTGACCAGCGGTGCCATTTCCGAACGTTTCTGAGCATTTCCGATCATATTTTTTCTGCCCGAAGCCTAGCCCCTACCTGAACCACTAAACCTAACCCTAACGCCTAAACCTAACCTCTAAACCTAAAAAACATTCCGAACGCGATCGGAAATGTTCGGAAATGGCACTGCCGGTCAAAAATGGCATCGGCCGTTTGGGAGACGGAAATGAGCGCTGCCGCCCACCCGCGTGACTTCACGTACTACAGCTTGTACAATTACCACATTATATTATGTTTAAACGAGACCTATCTAAAAGCACTCAAGAGATTGCAAACAGGACAAGAAAATAAATAAAACATGTACCTGCAATTGCACAGGACAGGCAAGACACCCAGGTTCAATCAATGGCATAGATGGAATTCCCCACTGTAGGAATGAATAATAAAATATGTCGAACCAGATAATTTCTCACAGTAAGTCACACACGCCCGCCAGGTGACGCCTATGCCACCCAGTGTCAGAAGGGCGAGATATCTCAATGGCTGTGTCCAAAATCGCTTCGTATCCCCCATATAGTGCACGCCATTTTGTAGGGGTGTCCGAATTCTCATGTACCCTATACAGTGCACTGAAAGTATCCCACAATACACCGCAAAAAGTAGTGAGCATCGGATGTACCCTAGACGAAGCAATATAACCCATAATGCATTGCGAGACGTTTGAAATGATCTAAACTTAAAAGGCAATCGCGGGAGTAAACAGCGACAACACCGCAAATAGTTATACATTTAAGTACTTATGACTTTCTGATTATTGTTGATTTTTTAAATTATATTTTTTATAATTATGACGGCGCCAACTCTAGTGGCCGAAATCTCGGCTGTTGCTGTTGAGTTCACTATAAGTGAGTGCACTAGGGAGTAGGAGATAGGGAGCGATTTCGGACACGGCCAATCTTTCGACATTAACCTGTCTGTCGGAACATTGGAGTGTCGTAATTATGGTGTGTCGTAACAACGTGGTGTCGCCCGCCGCCACACCCATCCAGCAGAAGGCTGCACAGTGCGCACCACCTCCCATGCGGTCGGTCATTCATCAGTCTTCATCCCTGATTCAAAACAGCCATCCACACTCGTACACCATCACACCACGTGTACACACACCCTGAGTATCATATCATATCATATCATCTCCACATCAACAGTCATAGATAATATAAGTCATAACTATCCGACAGATCATCGGTAACAGCCAACATGGAAAGAGCGATACTGACAATAATGAAACGAGCACATCTATACATAAAAACGAAAGATACGGTTATGCTGCGCCATAACAGAAAAATATAAATATTGATTAATGGCCAAGGAATTCAACCCACACTCGTTACACACAGAACGTTCACGGTGGCTAAAGAACCTGAAGATCAATCATCTGATGATGAACACTCACAGGTTGATTAACAGGAAAAAGCCAGCCATCTTGAAATATTTTAGGTTCCATATGAAAAACAATTTATAAAATAATTATTTAGCGCACAGAAAACTATTCCATCCTCTACGCTCCGCGTTTGGGAATATAGTAACATTTTTCACAAGAAAAATGTTTTCAAAGGCGGTAAATTACGACGCAACACCACCCCCTTGTGGATGCATTTAGTAGCAACACTTGAACGTACAAGCGGGACTAAAATAAAATCAAGACAATACACAAGACTTGACGAAGTGTATTTTAATTTGCAGTACATGATTTTTCTTTTATCTTCTGCATCGTGGCCATAGGATCCCAGTGGATTTTTTTACAATAGTGCATTTCGGCAATGACCTCTCAATCAGGCGTCACTAGCAAAACATCTCAAAAATCAGCGGCAGACACAAAAAAAAAAAAGACATTGATTTCGGTAAATTTAAAAAATAAATGTGCAGGTTTATTTCATTCATCAATTTCTTACTCGTCGGTTTCCAAGTGAACACAGAAAATGCCTTAACTATGTTCACTCTGTCTGACATGAATAAAATTATACATTTCTTATTATAGACAGAATAAGGTTTTTAAATACCTCAACACTTTCGGTTGCAGGCTGCAACCTTCTTCAAAACTGTTGAGGCATTTAAAAACCTTATTCTGTCTATAATAAGAAAAGTATAATTTTACAGGAACACGATTTTAGCTGTGAAGTCATTGTACGGCATAGTCTGCATGTGTGCTAGGACAAAATTAGTGTGTGTGGGTGTGTGTGTATGATTGTGCGAGCAAATTTGAGCCACACAAATTCATACCCATTGCAGATTTTTGACATGGTTGTGAGTGACGAACTGTAAAAATAAAAATGCCCATCAAATCCACAGGGGCAACATGAACTTCTTTGCAATCATATCCTTAATTAGGGCTGGGTAAAAAAAATTGATTCACGCTCAAATTTAAATGAATCAAGTCAAAATAATGTGAATCCATTTTTAATTTGTCTTTTCTCACAAACCCTGCCATCAGTATGTCATATCCAAGTAACGCAACTAAAAGCAGTGGTGTTGAATTTGAATTTTCAAACTCAACTATTTTTACTTAAATAATTACTTTCAACTTCTTGACTCTTCTCTCTGTGTGAACCTCTAACACATACACAGATACAATTTCAAATACACATGTGGCTGTATTGTCTATGGGACAGTATTTATTTTAAAGCGACAATCCAGCAATGTTTAAAAAAAAATAATAACATTGATTCAGGAAATTCCAAAACCGATCCCCAGCCCTAAAAGTTGAAACCACAACCGATTCCTGATTTATTCCCTGACAAATCAAAATTAATTTAATAATATTTTTAAATTTTTGTATTTAAAATCTATAACATAACAGTAACACGCACACACTGTTCAACCTTCAGTCATCTACTGTGCTAAACTAGATTACGCTGAAGGCATCACACTTCAGCAATTAACAGAAAAGAAATATATACATAAAATATTTGTTTTCATCTCCCCCTTCTCTCTTTCTCCCTCCCTCTCAGATTTACATAATGTACAAAACTAGAAGTCTGCTTAAAAATTAAAGGTGTTTGAAAAAAAATAAATAAATAAAGTTATTCACAACGTTCCTCTGCCGCGAGCATGGTTTCAGAATCCCAACAACCTGCGACTCCTTGTCCACAAACTGAGTGATATAGTGAGGTAGTCCATCAAAGACTTGGAAATAAAAAAAATAAAAAATAGAAACAAAACAAAACAAAAACAAAAAAGGCTACCAAATTGTGAACATTAAAAAGGAGTACAACAGCAACTTTTAAAAAAAAGAATCATTTTCTGCAGATGAAGTCGGCGCCTTTCATGCTACTGTAGTGGGTGTGGGGCGGGAGGTTGCTGCAATAGTACTAGAGAAGAAGAGAGATCACGCAATACATCATGGAACCACGAGTGGGTTACGAAGAACTGTATCACAGTATAACTAGAATGGTATTTGGCTGTACAGCCTTTAACCGTGACATAAATCACTGTGTACATTATTTTAAACATCAAACATTTCACCCTCGTTAGACTACGTTCACAACGTGTCACTTATTGCATTTCCATTACCGTTACTATTCAGGAATAGAGAATATCGGTAAAGAATTGTGCTAGTGGAAATGTTTTTTTAAATTGATAAAGTTCTCAAGGAGCACAAAAAAATGTCCTGGCTGAAAGAGGTGTTTTTTCCTGGAGTATCGATAAATCCGTTTGTCGCCTTTCACAGCCTCGCATGCCCCCCATACCGATCTCATCTTCTGTAAGTCAACATCCCCTCTAGTTTCCTCCGTTCTTCCTCCTCAATGTGCCCTCTGCCCGTCCCAGCACCATGGGGAGTAGAGCTTTCAGGGGTGTACCCAAACACTACAATGGACCGAAACCGACAAAAACAGACAAAGCAATACTACCGGAAAATGTGGGGGGCGCTCGAGTATAAACAGCTGGTATGAAGGCAGCAACGCGTGGACCGTACGTATGGATTACGTATGTAATTGACTACATGTAGGGTATGAATCAGCCTTTAACCTGTTTACTTTCTTGTAGCATGTTGTTGTTCCTCTACTGTAGCCTGTGTTTTGAAAGCCGCTCATAAATAAAATGCATTAATATCATTATTATTATAAATTGCGCACATCACTTAACAGGTGTACCATTGCATGCAGTCGGCGGCGTGTGGATGCACCTGCGTGTACACCTAACAAAACACACATGCACGTGTTGGTGCGACCGATCCCGGGTTCCACCGTTGCTCCCAGTGCGGATATCACTATCCCGATATCATGATTAAAATTTTTTGGTGCAATCTTCCCATTTTATTGATGGTGCGAAGGGGGACGAGAGAGTGGGGGAGCAGACCTGCAGCATACTTATATCAGTGAGGGGAAGCGATCGACAGTCGCGTGCGTTGTGAAGACTGCTTGTGTGCGGGATGCAGTACCACAGAGTCAGCATGAACAGGAGAAAAATTAACTATCCGTGATGTGTGACTCGCTCACCGCTTTGTGCCAACTGCAGTCGGATGGTGCTGGGTTTGTACCAAAGAATAGTACCAAAAATTAAAAAGTCGGTAAAAGTCAAGACAGGCCATGCCCTAGTTGCTTTGACGCGGAAGTTGAATGAACGCGCCGCTCTAGTATTCTAGTGTTCATAAGAAAACTGGGTCGATCGAGAATTTGTATGCGGCGTGTTGGTGTGGTGTGTGGCAGACCTCTAATAACGAATACTTTTTCACAAGTTAATACATAATATACATAATCACAAGTTTCTACATAAATGATCTAGAAAATCAACCGCCTATAATATTTTTTAATGTAATTTCGGAAAAGGATCTTTACTTGGTGTTTGTGGATGCTGTACTCTAGCAGCCCCAAATTGCTCACCTGCCCCGGTGCACCGATTGTTTTGTTGCACAAGTTCCTGAGTCAAAACAAACCGTCAACATTTGAATACAGAAAATATCTCAGAATCCATCACAATGTCATAAATTACATTCCACATTACCTATTGCTTATGAAGACCAGACATCTTTGCAAACACAACACTTTTAGTGACTTATTAAAACCACTGTCACCATTTTAGTTTTTCACTTCTCTGTTCGAAACAGGGATTCCCACTGTGTCCATCGCTTTTCAAAAACAAAAAGCACTAATCACATTAATTCATTGTTACTAATGGGTTTATTTTTACATGACATTAGATAAAAAAATGAAATCAAATAAATATTTTTGTAAAACAAAATATTAAACATATTATTATTATTTTTTAATGAATCCCTAAATGAATCCCTTTTTAAATTAATCGCTATGATTTACGTTGCTGTCCTTAAAAAAAGTAAAATCACCAAATAATAATTTGATTTTAATGCATTTGATTCAGGGTGGATTCAGGCTTGCATCTGCAGTTTAAGGCAAATCTTTCATTAGAAATGACAAGGTTTGAAGTAAACAGGTAAAAGTACTGATTATATGAAGTATTGAATGAGAAACAATAAGTGAATAATATTTTATTTGAATGCGACGTATGTGCAGTGTGAATCAAACAAGTCACATTCAAATCAGAATAGAGTCCGATTCAGAATGTCCGCCACATCTGGCTAAACAGAAAGATCATGGTTCCCCATCCAAAAGGGTTTGTAAAAAAAAAAAACCAAAACATTGTTATATTTACCCTGCAAGAAGAACTATGGCCTCATACTTAAAAAAAAACAGGAAAAACGCAATAACAAAAGGAAAACTGTATAAAAAATATACCATACATTTTGCAAGTTCCACCAACCGTGTATCTTGATTAAAACCCACAACATGAAGCTTGCTCTGTCTGGCATCTAACTTCATTAAAAACACCACTCGCTCCGGAATGAAGACGTTACAAGAGGCACTTTACTTTCAATACGGACACTTCTGGAAGCATTTTCTCATTGCATGCAACTATTAATATTTTTTTTTTTATTAAAGAAAGAGACAATGTGCGATAGTTCCTCCATGATTATTATTTCAAAAAGAATAAACAAATAGGTAGTGTTATATGCCTAGCAGTTAGAGGTGCACCATGTCGGGTGTTTTCTGTATTTTTCCAAGCCTTTAGCCAGAGCCCATTTATTGCACACAATCCTAACAAATGCAATTGAATTGATGTAAATTCAGAACGATTGAAGAGATCGTGTGAAGTCAGATCCATTTAGGTATGTAATAAATGAGCTGTGGCTGATGAGACTAATGCTGCACTCCAGTGGTCAATGTCAAGAAATGATTTACATTATCTACAATGAGCGGAGATTGAGCAAAAAAAACGGAAGAATGAATAGGACGTGATGGAAAATGTGTGGACAATTAAGTTAGTGAAATTTACAGCCACAGAATTGCAAAAGTCTAGTTATTATTTGCCACAACAAACATAATTTATGAACCTGAATCAGGCAGATACACATGAGACGTAATGCCTTCGTATACCACTAGATGGGATGAATCACACATAGTCCCTTTAACTGAAACTGAACTTTTACACTTCTGAAACCCGGGCACCTATAGCCGAATTCAGCCTCAAGCTTCGCGCTAAGCTCATCTGAAGTCATAGGCCCCAGGTATAGCATGTTCAACCATTAAACATGCAATAACTGTTTGTGCTTCAAGTTTTAAAAAATGGTGAGAAAACAGCATAGCCATGCCCTTCCTCTTCCTGTTGCACTTGGAAATAAAAAAAAAACCACTATCCTATACAATAAAGCATGCAACAAAAAAAATAAAACCCAAAAACGTAAAAGAAACCTTGCTTGCCACACGTGGCGCAGATCTCCCTCAAACTTCCATCGCTCCTCTCAACAGCACTTACTCACAAACCCTCACTGTACCACACTAACCACACAGAGCAGAGGTCAGTTATACTATATAAATATACTTCCACCTCTAAACAACCTAGAATGAATTGGTTTAAAAAAAATCAATCATATATTGAAAATATAGCATCAAATAATGGCATTTCAACTTGCAACGGATTTCCGAGCAATTCCGAAAGAATTTAAACCATATTTTTACGTAAAAATATTAATTTAGGGGATGACTAATCTCCGTACAACAACCTGGCTCCCGCCGTACTGGCATGTGGTAGCAGGTTTTTTTTTTCCTTTTTGCCTAAATCCCCGAAAAAAAACAACCTTAAAACATTTAATTTGTTCACGGTACATCTTAATCACTAACAACCCACCATATTTTCAACATTCTTCTTCTGTTTATTCTAGAATAATTTGTAGCATATAGCATACATATCGTGAAACTACATCTCAACACAGCGCACGTGTGCATTGTACGTATGCGATTTTCCACCGAATATTGTCTGCAAATTATATACAAACATAGAAATCTATTTTCGGAATTAGTCTTTTTTTGTTATTCCAAATTATGTTTCTATGTCTCAACTCATTTGACACACACATTTCAAGACTCCAGTATGTGGCATCTTAACTAACTTATCACACTCCAGCTCTGCGTGGACGCTCAACACAACATCTCTAAATCCCACATTTCTCAACTTCCTCCAACACAACCTTAAATCACGGAAACAGACAATTTAAGTCTGGAGCATATGTAAAAGTAAAATAAAAAGTTGTGGAAGACCCAACAAGCGGCATTGCTGACCTTAAAATCATGTTATTTCCAGGCCGGAATGCTACCACACAACGTATCACAAATAGGGATGAACGATGTGGTAAAACCACTCCGTTACTGATCAGATATCTAATACCAATCAATATCACTTATGATGCAGCTAAATATTATTCTAAAATTATTAGAGGAGCACAATATTATCTGAGAGACTAGAGAGACCCGTTTCCGATTTAATCCTGTCACTATCTCTCCTTTGCGTGCGAAAAATGACCAAACAAACAAACAAACAAAAAATCTGAAAATATCGGTATCTGCTTTTGAATATCGGTCACCTGACTGAAGTGTAACCAAAGTATGGCTTGTTGACCTTGTTGGAAGTAGATTAGTAAATATTTCATAATGTTCTGATGAACGTTAATATTAAAAATTAATCAAATCCATATTTTCGATGCTAAGGCCGTCTCAAAAGGGTCACACTCCAGTCGTACTGATATTTTCCAACATTGAATTTTAAAGCCATTATCGGTCGATCGGGGTAATATTGTGAATTCATAGTCACAAAGTACGGTCTGTCCCAAATTGTGTATATTAGCCGTGGTAGCAACGCGTTAGCGAGTGTTACATTAAATCCCATGCTGAACCCAGAAATAATAATTTAAAAAATTATAATAATAACAATTCAGAGAAAAATTAAGAGAATCACACAGCATTTGGAGCCACCAGCTCTCTAAACTATACTCGTAGGACAACAAGGAGGTGCGAGGGACTAAATAATTATAGATAAAAGGGCAAAAGCAATATTTTGGTTCAGAAAATATTGACCATCAACGTATTTTTCAATTAAAAAAAAGTATTTTTCCAACATGCTCATCACAGAAAAAGAACAAGGAAAAAAAGACAACCTGTACAACATGTTTATGGCACAACATAATGGTCATAGCTTAAAATTAGAAAAGATGAAACCAAAAATTCAACACAAATAATAATAAAAGAATCCACATCAACAGGGTTTTGTATTGCGTTTTTTCCTCCACTCCCCAAACATCTGTTACAAGATGTTTAAAAAAATGTTGCAAGGTATTTTCAAAAATAAACTTTTCCACTGTAGAATCATTACGTTCAAACTAAATAAATTAGAAATGAGAACAAAAAAATCTCCAAAAAAAAACAGAAGAATTACAAAAAAGAAGCAATAAACAAAAATAAAAGCATACCAACAACTGGCCTCAGCAATTCTAAATTGTGAAAAAAAGATTATATCTCAACCTTTGACAGAGCCTGCAAGCGCCATCCTTCTGCCTCGTCCCTGAAACTACTACAACTTTTATTACTATAGAATAGTAATCGTTTCCAGTCAGTAGAATTAGGGGTTTTAACCGTTTCACTCCACTGACTGGGCACAGATGCTGTTGGAAAATAAAATATAGCGCCATCTGCTGGATCATGTCGGTAATTGTAACGTTTTATTTGTGAGTAGCAGTAGTCTGAAATGTGTAAATATTCAGTAGCAAAACGTTGGCAAGTGTTTTAAAAATAATATTTTTAACTACAGGGCCTCATTTCCGGGATCAACTAATGCCGTTGGCTCACCCTGTGCAGTTTGGTGGGATATGGAGTCCATACTAAGATATTGGAAGAGGAGACTGAAGTCAATTTCATTGCGTGGGGTGTTTCCATGACCCACATGCAAATTTCCGGGATTAAAAAACAAGGGATGCCTCGATTGACAATATCATGATACATTGCAATTTTTAGCCATCACGATTGTCACATCGTGACATTTAAAAGTTATACTGTCAAAAGTTTCCAAAGTCATTGACATTCATAACCTTTCTGGTCAACAAATAGTGAATAAGAGGAGAAAATGCTAAAAGCAGACGCATTTCTGTGTAATACCTGACATAATATGACCGCCATAATAATGTGCACGGCCCAGCCAATGGTGATGTTAAAAGTCACTGGCACGCAATGTCACCGTAGCGCAGCGCGCTTCTTGAGCTGAACAGACGAGAGTCCCTTGCCATCAATAATAACACGATGACGTGACACAAACGTGGCATGCACGAGAGTGGACACGGTACGTTTTACGTTATATGTACTATCACACCTGCAAGAACAGATCGTTCAGCAAACTTGACGGACACGCAGGTCACTCGTGGCTCGCGCCGTGCACACATTATACACAATGCTGTCTGAATTATTCAAATCGTAGCACCCCTCTAACCAACTCCACCATAATCATAGATTTAGAATGCTAAAATGACATTTTATGCCTCACATCACAAAGGGGAATTTATAGTTCTTATTTGAATACGCACAGTGCGTTTGTGGCCGTTTTACGTTTTCTGCAAAGGCGTGTTGCACACCTCGCACAATCAGTGACAATTTGTTTGCTTTGTGCCCAGACTCTCAGCCCAACTTATCCTGTATACGTAACCAGCCCTTTTCCACGACTGTATGAAGCCTCTTGTAACTTAAGGAAAATCTTCAGGTCTCAGAAAAGTATACTATTTTATAAGTCAGACTTCATAACCCAATCAAATTTGAAGATAAAACTGTGTCTGTGTATCTGTATTGTGGTTGCAATCCATGGTGATTGATGTCATGTGCAGGAGCAGTAGTAGTAGCCCAGCTAGCAGGCAAGCTAACTTCAGGTGGGCTAGACATTCTAGCCAACCATTAGCGGGCAAACTAGCTCCAGCTGTGGTAGAGACACTGACAACCTGTTAACAGGCAAACTCACTTCAGATGTGTTCGTGGTGCTAGCAACCTGTTAGTGGGCAAGCTAGCTTTAGCCGTGGTATCGATACTAGCAACCTTTTTGGCGTGCAAGCTAGCTTCAACTGTGGTGGCGATACTAGCAGCCTGCTAGTGGACAAGCTACCTTCAGCTGTTGTAGAAGCCATCTTCAGGTGTGGTAAAAATACTAGCAGATGTGGTAGCAACCTGTTAGCGAACAGGTTAGCTTCAGCTGTGGTAGCAACCCGTTCACCGGAGGGCTATCTTCAACTGTGGTAGCGACCCGTCAGCAGACAGGCTAGCTTCAGCTGTGGTAGCAACCTGTTAGCGAACAGGTTAGCTTCAGCTGTGGTAGCAACCCGTTGGCGGGTGAGCTAGCTTCAGCTGTGGTAGCAACCCGTTAGCGGACAGGCTAGTTCCAGCTGTGGTAGTAACCCATTAGTGGGTGGGCTAGCTTCAACTGTAGCAGCGACTCGTTAGCGGACAAGCTAGCTTCAGCTGTGGTAGCGACCCATTAGCAGGTGGGCTAGTCAGCTGTGGTAGCAACCCATTAGTGGGTGAGCTAGCTTCAGCAGTGGTAGCAACCCGTTAGCGGGTGAGCTAGCTTCAGCTATGGTAGCGAAGAAGCTGTGTTGCGTGGCCAGCAGGGTCAGTTAGGGGGAAGTCACCGTCGGCAAGCAGCGAACTACGATTATCGTGTTCCTGCCAGGGGGTCATGAGGTCATTGCTGCACCTGTGCTGTGAAACAGACATAATACATGTCATATAATACATAAAATACATGTTCCAGTTCTACATATTCTATAGAACAGTTCATCCAAAAATGATGGACAGCACAGAAGCCTATGCACGAAATTACAAAAACCCTAAGCTAAACAAACTCATGTATGATGCCTACATTCTACAAGTTGGTCTAGGTAGTTTGTAGGGTCGGGACGATTTACAATATGATCGTAAACAATGATCATCCCACGATCGCGCTCACTAATTGTGTGATCGTACATAATATCGTATGATCGTCAAAATTGTCACCCTGAAAAAAAGAAAAGATGGAACACGCCAATTTCGTACACCGGATCCGACTGAGGAATAATTGGCAAGCCGACAGATATTGTGATGTCAATATCATCTCAGCCCTAGCAATTTGTCTTCTACTAACCTAGAGAGGCTGGTTGTCCCCGGATCACTCCGTTCTTTGTTCTCTCCTCCCAGTCCACTTCTTTGTAGATCAACTCTGTAGCACATACACACACACACACACAGGTGCGGAGGTGAATAAAGAATTAAAGATACATACAGAGACACACACAAAGACACGGACAAAGAAAGCCAACAGAGGGAGATAGAGAGAAGCAGAAATAAATAAATAAATAATAAAATATTAAGAAGAAGAAAAATAACAATAGAGAGGACAGACAATGCACACCCCACCTTTCCTTACTACTACTACTACTACTACTACTACTACTACTACTACTACTACTACTACTACTACTACTACTACTACTACTACTACTACTACTACTACTACTACTACTACTACTACTACTACTACTACTACTACTACTAATACTAATAATAATAATAATAATAATAATACATTTTATTTATATAGCGCTTTTCAGGTACCCAAAGACGCTTTGACAATATATACATAAAGACACAAATTGCATATATACATATAAACATATAGGACAAGACAACAGAGTACATAAAACAAAACA